>CABHPH010156415.1:0-44641 GCA_902168325.1 Peromyscus nudipes
AAATATACTCTATGACCTGTAGTGTCAAATATTCAACTAAGATTTCTATTCTTTTTTTTTTTTTTTTGGCTTTTCTAGACAGGGTTTCTCTGTATAGTCCTTGTCCTGGCTGTCCTGGAACTTGCTCTGTAGACCAGGCTGACCTCACACTCAGCCTTCCAAGATCTGGGATTAAAGGCGTGCACTATAACACCCTGCTGAAGATTTCTTTATGTAGAATGAACAAACACATGTCTCATTAGTAATGCAAATTTGCTTTTATCTTCAATAAAAAGTATTAAAATGTTAGAATTACTCTAGAGACTAGAGATGGCTCTGCAGTTAAGAGAGCCTGCTGACCTTGTAGAGGACCTGTCAGACAGTGCACAGCCACCTGCAACCCGGAAACCCCACCTCCTCTTCTGACCTCCATGGTGGTGTTGGTTATTTTTGTACTTTTTTGGCTCTTTGCTCTTTTGGGGGCCCCGCCACCCAGCTCCCAAATAAATCATACACAGGATCTTATTATTACTTATAAACGCCTGGCTTATTTCTAGTCAGCTTTTCTTAAATTATCCCATCTATCTTTTGCCTCTGAGCTTTTACCTTTCTCTATGTCTGTATACTTTCACTTCTTACTCTGTGTCTTGCTGTGTAGCTGCATGGCTGGCCCCTCAAGCCCTCTTCTCCTCCTTTTCTCGTTCCTTCAGCTCCCCTCCCACATTTCTACTCCTCTTTTATCCTCTCTGCCTGCTAACCCCACCTGTCCTTTCTCCTGTCCTGCTATTGGCCGTTCAGCTCTTTATCAGACCAATCAGATGTAGACAGGCAAAGTAACACAGCTTCACAGAGTTAAACAAATACAACATAAAGGAATGCAACACATCTTTGCATCATTAAACAAATATTCCACAGCATAAACAAATGTAACACATCTTAAAATATTCTACAACACCGTGGTCATCTGTACACACAGCATATACTCACACAGACACATACACATTAATAGAAATAACATATATTTTAAAAGTTTATTTTTTAAAATTGTTTTGTACTTTTTAGAATTGTGTTCTTTATTACATTTAGTGTGTGTGTGTGTGTGTGTGTGAGTGTGTGTGTGTGTGTGTGTGTGTGTTGGCCTATGCACACTGTAGCAAACATTTGGAGGTCAGAGGACAAGTTGCAGAGTCATCTCTTTGCACCATTTGAATCCCAGGGATGGAACACATCACTGAATGTCTTGGCATCAAGTGCCTCTACCAGCTGAGCCATCTCACTGGTCCTAAAGAGTTAAAATAAATTTCCTTGTGATTTGTTCTCAGTGAGAGTCTGGTTTGTATACCATTGTATGAACCTCTGCACTTAGGGTTGTGTAAATAGTTCTCAGACTGAAAGGGTCATAACGGGAAAGATTTATCAAGTCCTCCTATGAATAAAGTATATTGAGGGGACTGGCAAGATGGCTCAGTGGTAAAAGTGCTTGACCCTCAGACATAACGACTTGAGTTTAAATCCCAGAACATGTGTAAGGGTGGAAGAAGGGAAATAATTGCACAAATGTAGACAGAATTTTCTTTCCTACCCACCAGTCCCCAAGTAACTGACATGGGGACTCAATGTTAATTATAAATGCCTGGCCAATAGCTCAGGCTTATTAATAACTAGCTCTTAGAACTTAAATTAATCCATTTATATTAATCTATATTCTGCCATGTGGCATTACCTCTCTTTCATCTTGCACCTCCTCTTTCCTCTCCATATCTTGCTCGGCTCCTCTGACTCCACCCTCTTTATCCCAGCATTCTCTCTGCCCCTAAAATCCTGCCTAGCTATCAGCCAATCAGCTTTTTATTAACAATGAGAGCAACACATTTTTGCAGTGTACAGAAGGATTACTCCACAGCACACAAAGCTGTCCTCTGATTACTGTAGCTGGAGAGTTTCTCTCCATGTCCCACCAAACCCCAGCAGTCCTGCAGCCCACTTATAAAATAAACGCACAGACTCTATATTATTTAAACTGTTTGGCCTAATGGCTCAGGCTTCTAGTTATCTTGTTCTTATATCTTAAATTAACCCATTTCTATAAATCTATAAGTTGCCACATAGCTTGCGGCTTACCGGTATCTTTTTTTTTTAAAAAAAAAAGATTTATTTGTTCATTATGTATACAACATGTATGACCAGAAGAGGGCACCAGATCTTATTACAGATGGTTGTGAACCACCATGTGGTTGCTGGGAATTGAACTCAGGACCTCTGGAAGAGCAGTCAGTGCTCTTAACCTCTAAGCCATTTCTCCAGCCCTTACTGGTATCTTTTACAAGTTGCTTGTCATGGTGGTGGCTGGCAGCGTCTCTCTGACTCAGCCTTCTACTTCCCAGAATTCTCCTCTCTCCTTGTCCCGCCTATATTTCCTGTCTGGCTACTGGCCAATCAGTGTTTTATTTATTAACCAATCAGAGCAACACATTTAACATACAGAACATCCCACAGCAGATTCCCAACATGCATCCCATGGCACAAATGCACACATATACCACAATAATAAATAAATCTTTAAAATATATTTTAACTGGGCCATATAATTCAATATAGTTATTTGCTTTCTTTGCTATATTGTAAACTTATTTATTGTTACTAATACACTTGTCTCATACTTTAGTGACTACATGTATTCTACTGTATGAATTATTTACTAAGCCAAATCCACTAAAAATAGAAATATGGAATATTTCTAATTGCTATTTACTATAAAGATATCAATAAACATCTTTTTAGCTAGAACTTTGTGCGTCTCCTCTTTCACTTGCTAAATCAAAGGGCTTTCTACAGTTCACCATATTTTTACATAGCTCATTATATAACTCCCTACAAAACATTTAAAAGAGAAGACAGTAATTTACAGTGGAGAAACACATTGTCAAAGTGAAAATCACCAGCAAAGTACAAATTAATTTTGTACATTTTCTTATATGAACCATGAAGAAGTTGGAGCATCTTTTCCTGGTTTTCCTACCCAAAAATGCATAACCGGTCCTAATTATAAGGAAATATCAGACAAACCCAAACTGGAGAGTCTGTGTGGTGTAACTGACCTGCACTCTTCAAAATTCTCGTATTTCAAAAGAAAGAAAGCTATTGAAGATCATCACCTGCAATATGAAGTTCAAAATATGTTGTTTGTGCACCGTTCTGGCTCACTTCATGAGCCTCTTCTGTCACAACGCTTTAGGTTGGGCCCTGGCCCTCTCTCCAAAGCTGATTGCCTGACTGCTGAACACACTGCTATTCCACTCCTGCAGTTTCTTACCATGCCATGCCCCCTTCCCACCCACATTCACCCATCACACCCACCACACCAAACCCCCCCCCTAACCACCCCCCCCCCCAACCCCACCCATCCCCCCCCCCCCCTACCCCCACCCCCAACCCCCACACAACCTGAAGTGCCTTTTCCCATTATCGTATTATTATTTTAAATGGCAAGTGAGTGTTTACTTTTGTAGAGTGTGTTGTTTCCTTCAAGCGGCAAACCCACAGCAGGAAATGTGGTAGCTTTTTATTCTTACTCCAGAGCACTGTGTCTTTTCCCCACTGGGTGGAGTCCGATCACACATGCTTTGGAGGTTGCCTAATTTTCAAAAAATCAGAGGGAAGAAAAATGAAGAAATGGGGAACCAGGGCAATCACTCCAGGCCACCAAGTTTCAGGAATGCAGCAAGGCCTTCGTGGAAACACAATTTTTCAAGGTGGTGAAGGTTATAAAATAGCCTTCCATAGGTTAAGTTCCTGCGATCATTCTTTTGATAGAAAATATTTAGATTACTTCCACTGCCCTCAGTGGAATCTTAGTCTCATTAATAAAAGAATTTAAAAATAGACTCAAAAGGAAACTTGAGAACAACGTTATTAGAGTTTAGAGAAAAACAAGGCAGGAAAGCTGTAATTGCTAGCAGCTGCCAGAAAGGGAAGAGAGACCTCCGCACCATTTTCACCTGAGGATACTTGGTCAGTATTGGGGGTGGGGAGGATAAAGAAATGTAACGTAAAAAGTTACATTCTTCTCAGTTAGGACTCAGAAAAGCGGCACCATAATGATCTCTGCAGGCAGCTGCTCTGTTTGATTGTTTTATGAAATGAATGAAAGATTTTTTTATTATTATTATTTAGATTTTTTTTTTTTATACTCTAGCCCAGGCTGGTCTCAAATTGTGACAGTCCTACCTCGGCCTTCCAAATGTTAGTATTCAGACATGAGTCACTACACCTGATTCTGTGTGGTGCAGCCCCAACACCAGTTAACCCATTAAAATTTTGCTGACCTCCTGGGTTCTAGGTAACATCTACAGTGCCTCCTCAGTGCTACTTCTAAACAAATAGTACAAAGTGCTATTGTTACAATAACAATTTTTAGATAACATTTATTAAAAACTGAAGGGGCTAGAGGGATCACTACACAGCTAAGAGCACTAACACTCTCGCAGAAGATCCAAGTTCACTTCCCAACACCCACGTGAGGTGACTCACATTGCCTGGAACTCCAGCTCTAGAGGTTCCTGATACTAGAGAAATCAGGGTCCCCTCGGGGATTCTCAGTCTCATTAATTAAAAAAAAAAAAAGCGGTGGCGCATGCCTTTAATCCCAGCACTCGGGAGGCAGAGGCAGGCAGATCTCTGTGAGTTCGAGGCCAGCCTGGTCTACAGAGTGAGTTCCAGGACAGGCACCAAAACTACACGGAGAAACCCTGTCTTGAAAAACAAAAACAAACAAACAAAAAAGAATTTAACAATGGACTCAAGTGGAAGCTCAAGGGCAATTTTATTAGAGTTTAAAAAAGAAAAACCTCAGGGCAATCAAGATATAAATGTAAGAGATAGTAGGAGAGGAGGAAAAAAGCCACACCATTTAAGCTGGCAAGTCAGACATGTGACCAACACGTAGCTACATGGTTGTGGGGTGGGGGTGCCACTTTAGAGAAAGCATAGGGAAGCCCCAAATGTTGGAAAATCCAAAGTCTTAGGGAAAATATTTTTCCAAAAGAGATAGAAAAGAAAGTTACACTTTTCTGGAAAATTCTTTTCCCCATAGATTGGGTCTGAATTATTCAGAAAAGATGTCAGAGTTATAAAGGTAAATAGCTGTAGCTGGTAAGCTAGCGGCGGGATCCCGGGAAGAAAAAGAACCAAATCCAAACTTTCTGTTCCGGATTTCTCCTTTGAACTCTTATACTTTGTTCACATAGGTTTTCGTGGGACTTTGCTCGGCAGTCACTTTCAGCCGATTCCACCCATCCCACGTGGCCTTGTGTTGCGATCCCACAACTCTGGCAGATCTGTGCTTACGCCTTCCATGGTGGCTGTAAATGAGCAGTTACCTCTTCACCGGTTGGCTTGGTCTTAAAGCACCTCACTTCCTCCACCGTTCAGCCCAATTCACCCTGACATATATTGGTGAGGTAACCTGAATCCCAAGCACCATGGGGCAAGTACAGAGCAGGCAGGAACCCCAGAGAGAACTTTTAAAGACTGGGGGCTTTTAAAGTGATTTATGTTTTATATTGTGGTATTAATTTTTAAAATGTGTTTTATGTGTGGGTGTTTTGTGCCCACAAAGGTCAGAAGAGGGCATCAGATCCCGTGGAACTGGAGTTACAGGTGGTTGTGACTTAGTTAGGTTTTCTATTGCTATGAAGAGACACTGTGACCACAGCAACTCTTATAGAGGAAAACATTTAATTAGGGGCTAACAATTTAAGTGGTTTAGTCCATTATCTTCATGGCGGGACATGGTGGCATGTAGGCAGAGATGGTACTGGAGAAGGAGCTGAGAGTCCTACATCTTAATCTGTAGGCAACAGGAAGTGAACTAAACTAGGCATAACTTGATCATAGCAGACCTCAAAGCCCACCCCCACAGTGACACACTTCCTCCAACAAGGCCACACCTACTTCAAAAAGGCCACACCCCCTAATAGTGCCACTCCCTTTGGGGGCCATTTTCTTTCAAACCACCACAAGTAACTACCATGTGGGTGCTGAGAATTGAATTCTGGTCCTTTGAAAGAGGAGCAAGTACTCTTAACTCCTGAGCTGTCTCTCCAGGCCCCTGATATTAATATTAATATTGATCTTTGGGGGTGAACCAAAAGGAAAATGTCATGAATTAAAAAGTGATGTGTTTGTGTGTCAAGTTGACAAGTGGTCAATTGTACTGCTTGGTTTTGTCAGCTTGGCATATACCTCTCCCTACAAACGCCATTTCTTACTCTTTCTCTGCAAAAAAAAAAAAGATCATGCCGGCCTGCCTTCATACTGTCATGCTCCCCACTATGATGATAATGGACTGAGCCTCTGAAACTGTAAGCAAGCCCCCAGTTAAATGCTTTCCTTGGTTACAATTTAGTTGCCGAGTTGCCTTAGTCATGGTGTCCCTTCACAGCAATAGAACGTTAACTAAGACACTGTGTTCAATGCCATCTACTACAGGGAGAAGATTCTCTGACGAAGGTTTGTTGACTCACTCTTAGGAGAGCAATATGTCATGAGGAGTCATTTTATTGCTATGTCCATTTAGCAGTATTAACTGTAGTAGGTTATCCCCCTGGGCTCTCTGACCTATCCAGTCTTATGTTCTTGTTCTCATTAACGGTGTCAGGTATGAGTTCTGTCTTGTGGAGTAGGCCTTAGATCTAATCAAGAAGGGGTTCATTGCTCCCATGAGGTTTTTGCCACTACTGCCCCAGTAGGTATATATCACAGGCCGGTGGTGGTGGTAGCTTGCAGGATTCAGAGCGGGGTGAGACTGATGATTACTTTTCTCCTCTAGCAGCATGTATTGTACCTCCAGCACTGTGACCGTGAGTCAGTAGGGGTGAAGCTTCCAAGTGAGCAGTAGCTCAACTTCTCCGCATTTGATGGCACAGCAACAATAGCTGGTGTCTTCAGCAACAGAGTCTTACTGCCAGGTTGTAGAGGATAGCATTGGCTTTAGCCTGTAATGTTTCAGGGGTCTATGGGCCATCCGATCAAAAAGATAGAACCCAAGCCGGCCGGTTGGTGATGCATGCCTTTAATCCCAGCACTTGGGAGGCAGAGGCCAGCAGATCTCTGTGAGTTTGAGGCCAGTCTGGTCTGCAAAGCAAGTGCCAGGACATCCAGAGCTGTTACACAGAGAAACCCTGTCTCAGGGGGAAAAAAATAATGTCTAAAACCGAGTTCTGGACTCACAAGCCAAATAAGCTCCTGCAAAAGTTGCCTCCACTTTTCTCAAAAAATAGGCTTCATTCTACAAATCAGCCTTAAAACTAACTGACTCAAATTTTGTGTTAAATGCATCTCTGTCATCTGAAATGCAATGCTGAAGATAAACATCAGCCAAGCACAGCAAAGTTTAATTGGAAATATGCGTTCGCATCTGGTTTCCCTCAGTATCATCAAACAAATTAAAATGGCAAGTAGCATCATCTGGCCTCCTGTGAGGTTAGCAAGAGGCCCCCAGGACTTGCTTCCTCCCCACTGACACAGTCTACAACGTATTACAACACAGTTCCAAGATTGATTACAGACAAGTTGAACTAAAAGTAATTTTTCAAGTGCATTTGTAGCTGAGGTATGAAATCAGCCCTGCTCTGGTTTTCTGTCTTGAGTGCTTGTGCTAAAGATGAGAAGTTCTGAGTCCCTGGGATTAGACAAGTATGCATAAGTTGTAGAATATTTGACATACACACTAACAATGCAAAATTCAAACTTTCCCATTTTAACTCTGAAAGACAACTGTAAGGGAAGAGGAACTGTTAGGGGGTGGATCTCATTACCCAGAATCATAGTATTTACCCACGAGGAAACAGCCTTTTACAGTCTGCATATATTCACAGCAATCTTTTAGCAAATAGAGGCCCAGGCAAGAGGGGGGAAACACAATGCCCTTTCATACTTCTGACATGGCTACAAACTGCGTTAAGGATTTGTTATGTCTTCCAAGTAGACAGAATAGAGAACTAACAATATTAAGTCAGTTTGGAAATAAAAGACAAGCATCTATTTGGTTTATACATTTACCAGCTTCCCACAGACTCCTTGGTCACAGACCTACACTGTGTGGTAGTGCTGGGCCTGCTGAGTTCTGTTGCTTCTTTTCTTAGCAAAGTGGTCCTCTTCTATCATCGATTTCTGGTTAGTATTTGAATAGCTTTACATCTTTCCAAAGAATACACACCACATAGCATATAAATTAAGAATTTTATAGCAGGCATTCATAGGCATTGATTTATGGCAGGATTCCATTTCAGCTTTATTCCCGAGCATGTCTGAAAGCAGTACAAGAGTTGAGATCCATAGGGGGGCTGGCAACATGGGCTGGAAGGAGAGGTCAAGCATGCTACCAAAGTCGGGATGCTTTTGTGAGAACACGACTTCATCCAGCTGTGAGTACAACTGCTCTTGTGGGAATGGCCTTGGTGGCGATGCAATGCTATTTAATCAAATGCTCTTGGTAATTCAAAAGCTAGCAACATGCAACCTTGGATTGCACAAGCCATCTATCTGGCTTTGTTTTAGCCCAGCTTCAACAACATCACAATGAATAATTCAATTCAAGCTCCTTCTCTATCTTACAATAAAATCGTATTTCTCTTCAAAACACTTGCTACATTTAGGCAAGTTCCTTTGCAATAATAGTCTTTGTAACAAGAATATCAGTAATGCATCTCTAGGGATTCTCAAGTGATTCTGTATTCATTATTGTTGATTCCATGTATTCTGATTTTTTTATAAAGATGAACAGGATTGGATTCTGAGTCCTACAATCATTTTTTATTTAAACCATTGGCATTATTTATAAGTACTTGATTCTGTATTTCTATCAACTAAATAGGACAAGATGATAAAATGCTTTTGCAAAACTCTGAAAAATCCAATATTAATGAAACAGCCTTCCTAAGGCTTTCATCCTACTTGAAAAGAAATAAAGAGAGATGTCCCTGAACAGAATAGTGACATGCTCTTGCCAGCCTGGTATGGTGAATAACAGTGAATGAAAATATTTAGAAGAATCAAGTCACCGTCTCTTACTTCTCTCAAGAGGAAGGCATTTGATGAATTTATGGCTTATTAGCAGAACCTTCTTGTTAACACTGTCAGCAACAGGCCAAGACTCAAACAGTCAACGGGATCAGTGCGGAGACTCCCGGCTTAACTGAGGAGGTCGATATCTGTCTCAGCTCAGAAAATCAAGCAGCAGCGTCTACCGGAAATGGATTCCTGGGAGGCAAGCAGAGCCTGCTTGTCTGTGGAATTAACAAAACAGAATATTGTGTTCCCAATTTTGAGAGTGGTTAAGATAGCAAAATCCTGCTGTGTGCTATGCCAGTTACAGCTGTGATGGCTTCGAAGGTTGAACTATTCAGCATGTTGACTCTGAAGGACTGAGTGTGTATTAGTGTGTATTAGTTTGCTAACAATGCCATAACAAAACACTACTGACTGGGGTGCTTAAACAACACAAGCTTATTTCTCATAGACTTAGACGCTAGGGATCTACAATTACGGTGTTGGCAAGCTTGGTTTCTTCTGAGGCCTTCCCTTTTTGGCTGGTAGATAACTACCTTCTGGCTAGGTCTGTACTGTCTACATTTGAATCTCTTTTTTTAATGACTTATTTATTTTTATTTTATGTGCACTGGTGTTTTGCTTACATGTATGTCTATGTGAGGGCATAGGATCCCCAGAACTGAAACAACAAACAGCTATGAGCTGCTATGTGAGTGCTGGGAGTTGAACCCAGAACCTCTGGAAGAGCAGCCAGTGCTCTTTACCACTGAGCCGTCTCTCCAGCCCCACGTTTGAATCTCTTTATGAAGACACCTGGCATGTGAGATGAAGTCCTGTTCTAGGACCTCATCTTACCTTCCTTTACTTCTCCAAAGGCCATGTATTCAAATGCAGCCATAATGTGAGGTGCTGGAGATTAAGGGTCCGGTGCATGAATTTCGCTTGCAACACAATTCAGCCTCCAACACTGGAAGATACGCTATCTAGATCTATTAGAATCTGGACCCAGCAAATGTGGAAGTTGTTCTCATCTCCCAATGGACAATCCTTATTATTCAGACAATGTACTGGGAGGTCTGAGGAAAGATCCTCCAGTATCTTTTCCAGCGTACAACATATTTAACTCATATAGCCACACATATGGAACAGAAGAGCCTAATACTGGTACAATCTATTAGTCTTTAGTGGAGACCCGTGAGCAGGTACAGTATTTCCTTCCCAGAGTTTTTGTCAAAGTTATTGAAGGCATTTCAGTGCCTATAACATTTACATAATTAGGAATCTCTATTTGTCAATAAATTATTATATTATCCAAAAAGGAAGTCTTTTCCTCTTATATTTATTGGTTTATACTAACTGCTGTAGCAGTCTTCAGATCTCAGTGCTTTCAATTTTGTGCCAGGGATGGTGGTGCACACATCTTTTTATTTTTATTTTTTTGTTTTTTTGAGACAGGATTTCTCTGTGTAGTTTTGGTGCCTGTCCTGGATCTCTTGCTCTGTAGATCAGGCTGGCCTCGAACTCACAGAGATCTGCCTGCCTCTGCCTCCCGAGTGCTGGGGTTAAAGGCGTGCGCCACCACCGCCTGGCAATAATAAGTTTTTAAGAATTAATTTCTTCCTCACTTAAAGACCAGTAGATGTTCCTGCTTGAGCAGGTCTTCAGAGTAGTCATTCAAAGAAGCAGGCACTTTGAATTTTATGGAGCTGCAATCTTTTTTCTTTTTTTCCAAGACAGGGTTTCTCTGTGTTGCCCTAGATGTCCTCGAACTCACTTTGTAGACCAAGCTGAACTGGAACTCACAGAGATCTGCCTGCCTCTGCATCTGGACTGCTGGGATTAAAGGTGTGTGCCACCACTGCCTGACTTGAAGTTGCAATCTTAAATCAGATGGGCTATAAGGTTTTTGTGTAAGAACAGAGCATAAACAAATCACATCCTTGGCTTGCAGGTGAAGCACACCAGCCTTGTTCCCATGGATTAGAACCAATATTTCTCCTACTTAGATCCTAAGAGAAACTAAAGATGAGTCTCTCAGGTCTCAATTTTTTTCTCTAAAACAAAACCAAACAAACAATACAAGAACGACTGGGTGCTTGCCTAGCATAAGTGAGGCCCTGGATTTTGTTCTCAATATCGGAATAAAGAAAGAGAAAACTGAGCTGGAGAGACGGCTCAGTGGTTAAGAGCACTGGCTGCTCTTCCAGAGGTCCCGAGTTCAACTCCCAGCAACCACGGGATCAGATGCTCTCTTCTGGCATAAAGGTGTACATGCAGAAAGAGCACTCACATACATAAAATAAACAAATAAATCTAAAGGAGAGGGAAAAAAAGAAAGAAAACCTTACTGGGAGGAAATTCAGTAAAAGAACTAATGTAAAGTGCCAATCACTTACTCTGACATACAGTAAGTGCTCAATAAATACTCACTTGCCCTCTGAGCTGTGTTGTCAGTAGTAGCCACATGGGCCTATCTGCCCCATCCCACCCTCCTTGCAGGGGAGTAAAATCCCCTGGCCTCCTCTGGAATAGTCTCTAGCTGGGTAAACACAGCCAACATAGAATTGGAGTCTTTGGTGTTCTCCTACCCCTATTCTCTGCCACACACAAAAGCTCCAACAGAGGTTTCCTGAAGTTCACTTGCATCAGAACTACAGTGGTTAAAAGCTAGATTAATGAACTAAAATCCTGGGGTTATGTTACTGGGTACTCGATCCTGGAAACATTGCTCATGCTAATCAGCTTACCCTCCTTGTCTTTGAAATGGGAATATCATTTAAAAGTTTGAAGAGACTAATGATAAAGTATTTGAAACAATTCTGGCCCATGATTACCACTCTGTAGAAACTGTTATTATCACATCCATAGAGTCGACTACAAAAGCAGCCCCTTGTGAGATGGGTTCAGAAAAACTTGAAAGCTCCAACACTAGCCACAATTTAGTTGGGACTAAATCTGGGGCAATGGCTCTGCTTACCAGAGGTGGCCAGAGTGAAACAAACACACCAGTATTCTCTCTTTCCCAAGCTGAGTAGGTAACACAGAGAAAGGCAGTAGTTTGCTGAGTGGAGTTCATAAAATGAAAAGAACAAAGCCAGAGGAAAGGCAATGATCAGAAGCTACGGGACAATGAAAGTCAGGAGTAGTCAGAAACTATGAATGGCCAGAGCTAAGAAAGACAATGGACAGAAGCCAGTTCACTGCATGGCAGCAGGAACAGCAGCTATAGAGAGTAGCTGAGTTGCCAGAATGGTATAGGATGGCATCAGGGACTCACAACAGCAAGGGGCCACACGGCAAAGACTGGTAACGATTCGAATGATCGACTGGATTGGCCCCAGTTGGGAAGGGACAGGCTCTAGTACAGATATTTGTCTTTATTCTGGAAGAATAAGATTCTCCTAACATGTCTCTAAGGTTTGGGACTCAAAAGAGCCTGCCATTGCAGCCACTGTGATTCATGTGAAACTCAGAAGTGACCTCGGTTCTTTTTTTTGTTATTGATAACATGAACGAAGAGGATTTGAGCCTCAGGGCTCAGATACAAATATACAAAAGATGTTCTCTATTTCAATGTACTTTTGAGTCCTGGCCACTCTCTAATTGTATCAGATATGTGGGAATTTAATTTGCTCATTCTTAGAGTTTGACTGAAACCTCTCCAGGATCACCCATTGCCCTGGACTCATGTATTAACTCAAGGAGATGGGTAACACAAAAACCCACCGGTTACTGATCATAGCCCTGCTTATGCCCTGTCCATGTCACCCCTTCAGGACCAGTGACTCCAAATTGTATCTGTACCAGGTTTGCTACATAGATATTTTTGTCATGGTTGAGGATTCCATGCTTGGGATTTCATTCATCCTTTGGCCATCGCTTGTTTCAGTCTGTGCCCCCACTCCTAGGGCTGCAGATAAAGCCCAGAGCTCCATTCATATAAAATAAGAGCTCCACCATTGAGCTGCACCCCCCAGACCTTGCAATCGGTCTTACTCATCATACTCACTAGAAATAATGTGTGAAAGCAGCATTTGAGTCTCAAAGGCTGGAACTCAAGTGTCTCTGGCCTGTGTTGAGTTTGTAGAATCTTTTTTTTTTTTTTCCATTGAGCTGATTTCTTTGGCTACATCTTTCCCTGAGCCACTTGTTTCTACACACCCTTTCTCTCCTTTGCCCTTTGAAATAAGAGGCAGAGGTTTTCTGGGGATGGGGGCATCTCCTCTGCAAAATCGGGTTCAGAGTTATGATCCGAATGAGGCAAGAAGAAAGTCTGGTTCAACAGGACTCAGTAGCCGGTGTTGGTTCAAACTTCTAGAGTCTGATACTGGGCAGTTTATTTGTGACATATTTAAGTACAATACAACTTTGGGAAAAAAGTTCCCTGGTGACTATTATCACAATAATGCTTAAGGTATGACTACATCAAAATCTTTTGCAAAGTACATGTGACCTCTTCCATAAGAATGGGTTCTATAGCTTAAGGGCCCAGGGGAGGATCTAGAATGGCTTAAGTCTTCATAGAGATCACTAAGCTACAAAGCACATGAGTCATCTTCCCTAAGAATGGGTTCTTTTTGGTTGGTTGTTTGTTTATTTGAGACAGGGTTTCAATGAGTAGTCCTGGCTGTCCTGGAACTCACTCTGTAGACCAGGCTGGCCTTGAACTCACAGAGATCTGCCTGCCTCTTCTTCCCAAGTGCTGGGATTAAAGGTCTGCACCGCCACCATGAAGCATCAGATTCAATTTCTATGCCCAGAATCCAGAATCTGAATATTTACTACTAATTTATCTTTCTTTAAAAAACATATTTTTTTATTGATCCTTTGGAATTTCACATCCTGCACCCCAATCCCACCCATTTCTCAGTCCTTTCATATCTGCCCTCCACCCTTGTAACCCCGCTCACCCAAAAAGAACATAAGAGCCTGATGGTGGTGGCTCACTTTTAATCCCAGCACTAGGGAGGCAAAGGCAAGCAGATCTCTGAGTTCCAGGCTAGCCTGGTCTACAGAGTGAGTTCTAGGACAGCCAAGGCTGTTACACAAAGATACCCTGTCTCAAAAAAAAGAAAAGGAAAGAAAGAGAAAGAAAGAGTGAGAGTGAGAGAAAGAAAGAAAGAAAGGAAGGAAGGAAGGAAGGAAGGAAGGAAGGAAGGAAGGAAGGAGGAAGGAAGGAGGAAGGAAGGAAGAAAGGAAGGAGGAAGGAAGGAAGAAAGGAAGAAAGAAAAATTAAAATAAAAAAATTAAAATTAAATAAACATTTTGTCAACCCCTCTGGGCAACAACCTGCTTCTTTATCAATCACAGCCTTCTCTTGTACTGGTCACCACTATCACATCTCCACTTCCGCTGTACATGTACCACTCTGCTCCTCTGTCTTTCCCACCTCTGCATCACATGTTCATTGTCATAGTGACATTGGAAGCTTCCCTGTGTCACGCAGTATACCCTTTTGTCCCAACAGCTTTACTTACAAATGTTCATTATAATGAGTTGTTGGTCATTCTGGCTTCTGCTACATCATCTATACTGGGCAGGCCCTCTCCTAGACTCCTTCTGGACATCTTGCTATTGCCCTGAGTCATGGAGATCCTGCCACTGTGGTTCCACAGGACCGGTCTCTTCACGTGCTGTAGCAGCTCATAGATGTGGTAGATGTTAGGGTGGGCCAACTCAAGACCATGGACCTGGTGTAGCTAAGTTGATCAACCTGGGTCTCCACTGGGCCTCCCCTCCCCTTCAGCAAGGTGCCTGGCCAGCTGTCCCTTGCCCACACTTGAGGGGCAGACCAGCCAAGCCCCTTACTTACTCAACATGTCTTCAGGACATCTGCATGGCCTTTGGTGGTCACAGGGCCACAGAGATCAACACAGACCCCAGCTGCAGTAGGACCATGGACCCAGACATGGCCCTCAGGGACCGCCCAGCCCTGACATCGCCATGGCCTCAGGTGGCAGCGCAGGACCCCCATTGGCATGGCCCTCAGACATCATCATGGCTTTAGGAGACAGCCCAGGCCTGTTCCTCACTGCCATCTTGTCTCCAGTTCCACCTCTCTCCACAGCACAAGAATGCTCCGCTTCTCTCTCTCTCCCATTTCTCCACCACGTACTCTCTCTCCCATCTTCCCACGACATATTTCTTCATCATAGTTTCCCCCCAACCCCACCACCCTCCAATTTATCTTTCTTAAAGCTTGGTTTCTTATTTCACTGTCATTATAGCAACCTTATTACTAATGTCTTGTGAACAAATGTTTCCCTATCTATTCAAACCAATACTGATTTTTTTAAATCCTCTATTTAAATTAGTATTGATTTAAAAACCTGATAGAGTTTGTCCACACAGCGTGGGAGTAGAGTTCAATAAATTATAGGGATAGAAACATAGGACTCAAGGAGATAAAGTGTGGTGTGAGAACTAGAATTTCTGCATGTTCAACAATTCTCATAGCTGAGTAGTTTCCCGTGGCTTTGTTGCATGCTTTTGTATAATGAAGATGCAACTGTTTTCTGGGTCTGATCACAGATGCTCACCAAACACAAGACTCACTCTAGTTAACATAACGCGTTTGCTGTTTTAACTCCCCTGCTTGTTGGCCCCCATCATTACATTTTCTCCACATTTGTCTTTCAGTTTGGCCCATGCTACCAAATGGATGCCTCCCAAGCAAAGATGATACTGATCCTGCTAACCAGATAGAACGTACTCACTGTACATCTTCATAATGAAAGACTAACTGATAGGTTATTGACTGAATGATAAGTTGTCTTTCCTTGGGTCAGATAATGACCCTGGTTAACATTAACTTTTAGGTAGAGACCAGGTGGCTTCATGCAAGAAAAGAAATTACAGAACTGAACTACTATGAGAGTCTCTATGGGCAGATAGGCACCTAAGACTGAGCTTACTCACTATTAAAGTTGAAAGTGGGATAAGGAGAGGAAGAGAAGATGGCTCAGCCAATAATTCTTGCTGTGGAAGCACAAGGAACTGAGTTGGAATTCAAGCTTCCACATAAGAAGGTAGACTTTTTCTAAGGGGGCTGGAGAGATGGCTCAGTGGTTAAGAGCACTGGCTGCTCTTCCAGAGGACCCAAGTTCAATTCCCAGCACCCACATGGCAGCTAACAACTGTCTATAACTCCATTTCCCTGGGATCTGAAATCTTCACACCAATGCACATTAAATAAAGTTAAATAAATTATTCAAAAAAATTTATAATAAAAAAAAGAAGGTAGACGGAACGGCACACACCCAGAATCCCAGCACTGGGAGGCAGAGAAAGGAGGATCCCTGATGCTTCCTGGTCAGGCAGTCTAGCTGAGTCTATGAGGTCCAGGTTCACTGATAGACTCTGTCTCCAAAGGTAAGGTGGAGGGCAGTTAAGGAAGACACTGATCATGGTGAGCTCTAGAATGTATATGCATGTTCATGTATACACACACACACACACACACACACACACACACACACACACACACACGGGCGGGGGGGGGGGGTCCTTTTGGTAATGAAATTCCACACTCATTGACAAAGCCCAATGACCTCTATGAGACAATGATCAGAGCCCAAATGGGTAGATTTCCCAAACTCTGGACTAGTCTTCAATAAGAACATATACAGCACTGAAAGCTACAGATGCAAAGTAAGATCATACTTCTCATTTTTATCTAATTATGACAGGAGCTTCAGGTGGTGGCCCCATAAATCTCCCAAGATTCCAAAGATGACCTCTGACCTCATGTGCAGGTCAAAGGACAATGTAGGGAGTCAGTTCTCTACTTCTACCATGTGGGTTCTGGGGATTGAATTCAGGCTCTTAAGTTTGGCAGCAAGTGCTTTTACCTGATAAGCCATCTTGCCACCATTGAAAACTTTTTTTTTTTTTAAAGGTTTATTTATTTATTATGTATACAGCATGTATGACCAGAAGAGGGCACCAGATCTCATTACAGATGGTTGTGAGCCACCATGTGGTTGCTGGGAATTGAACTCAGGACCTCTGGAAGAGCAGTCAGTGCTCTTAACCTCTAAGCCATTTCTCCAGCCCTTTTTTTTTTATAAATTATTTATTTATTTGTTTATTTATTTATTTATTTATTTATTTGGTTTTTCAATAGAGGGTTTCTCTGTGTAGTTTTGGTGCCTGTCCTGGAACTCACTCTGTAGACCAGGCTGGCCTTGAACTCACAGAGATCCGCCTGGCTCTGCCTCCTGAGTGCTGAGATTAAAGGCATGCGCCACTGCCTCCCAGCCCATTGAAAACTTTTGAAGAAAACTTTTAAGTGTGGAAAATGTCATGCACACTGAAGAGAAAAAGGATACCCAGAGATGTGAACCTAAAATGAGAGAGTTCTGAGATTTGGGGGACATTCTTGTGGCAAAACATGGTACTGATGGGACAGGCACAAAATTGCAAACCCCTGAAGAAAGCCTAAACCAAATACTACCAAGAGAGACACCACAGGTCTTCCTCCTCCTCCTCACCATCACCACCAGCAGCAGCATTATCATCATCATCGTTATAATTATTATAACTGAGTAATTGACTCCACTTCTAATGTGGACTTTGAAAACAACCCTTAAGATGCCCCACACCACATCCTTTGAGCCTTTTATGATATGATTGTTATCATAAGGGTGATGCACAGATATGCACAAGTTACAACCCACCTCTCATGTGGCTTTCTGTCAGTGTCTTGTTCATAAATACGGACAGGTGTTCTGGCACTAAACACATCTCTACCAGTCTCGAGAGCATTCCCCCATGAGTATTCTCATTAACAGTCACCTATTATACCTGTGTTGTGTTTGTGTCTATCTCAAAAATGTATATGTCATTTGAGGGCTGGAGATGTGGCTCAGGGATTAAGAGTACTTTATAGCCAAATTTCTAATCTTGTTAAATAAAAAACACAGAACCAAATGTAGGGGTGAAAGCCTTAGAGATCAGGGAAATAGTGAGAGCCACCAACCAACCTTATCTTACCAGCTCTGCAGCTTCCAAAATGCCATGACTTCCTGTCTACCTAGGCTTTTATTGCCTTGCTGTTCTGCCCTCTCATCGGCTCTTAGCCCAACTACCTCATTTCCTTGTTACTGCCTGTCTGTACAGACCTCCAGTTCTCTATGGTTGGTACTGGGATTAAAGGTGTGTGTCACCATGCTTGGCTCTATTCTCTAGTATGGCCTTGAACACACAGAGACCCTGCCTGCCAAGTGATTGGATTAAGGGCATGTGCTACCACTGCCTGATTTTTTTGTTTACTTAAAACGGCTGCTATTTCCTCTAATCTCCAGGCAAACTTTATTTATTAACATACAAATAAAATATCACCACATTTTTAGCACAAATAAAATATCACCACAGTACTTGTTGTTCTTATAGAGGATCCTGGTTTGATTCACAGTGTTAGGGTCCTTGAATCACCCCACAAAAGACCACCACTCACGTATGCAAAAGCAAAAGCATTTATTTCTCAAGAGAAAATTCCTGTATGCAGGGGCCAGCCACACAACAAAATGGCAATGGCTTTGAAAGAAACTTCCAGCTCCTTTTAACCCCAGATAAGGAAATTCCAGGGACAGTTAGGTCATCTCCAGCAAACACAATTAGCTAAGCAAGCAACAGTTACATTAGTTTAAAATTGATTGGCTGTGGCATCTTTGGACCAGTCAGGGCACACCCAAAGATATATCAAAAAAGAAGAGAAGGGGGCAGTTTGCAGGATCTGCCCTTTTCTGATTGGCTGGCTCTAGCCTGCCAAACCAGGGCTGCAGAGGAGACCTCAGTCCTGGCCTCACAGGAGAAGTGGCAAACCGGAAGTGAGGAGCTGAGGGCTATGCCAAAAGCCAGGGCGAGGGTCGGCTCTGCGCTTACATTCAGCTAGGGTAACCTGCCTCACTGCAGCTTGGCACTGCTTCCTCAATGTTGTTCTTGCTGCTGCTGCCTGGTGCTGTCTCCACAGCATCCACATGGTGGTTCATAAGCAGCCACCATTCCCTCTTCTGAATTTCATGGGCACCAGCAGGCATGTAGTGCACATACATACATGCTGGCAAAACATGGCATGGAATTTCTTCTTGGCCAATTCCAGTGCAGGAGGGAAGGTTATAGTTTTGTTGTTGTTTGTCTTGGGGTTTTTTTTTTTTGTATGTGTGTGTGTGTGTGTGTGTGTGTGTGTGTGTGTGTGTGTTCATTTGTTTGTTTTGAGACAAAGTCTTTAGACATAGCCCTGCTGTCCCTAATCAGGCTGACTTTGAACTCATAGATATCCACCTGCCTCTGCCTCCCAAGTGCTGACATTAAAGGCATGTGCCATCACACCTGGCATAAGGCAACAGTTTCTATGACCTTTTTTGGGAACAGAAATTCTAATTTTTATGACCTGCCTTGAGGAAAGAATTATGAACAAGAAACTAAGGATAAGTCATATATCTATATGATGCCACAGTTTGCTTTGTCTGTAACATTCTTAATGCCATAATCCCTCACCAAAGAAGTTTTTACGGCAGAGGAGCCTATCACAGAAATCCATGACTAGTCAAAATGGACAGAACAATGTATCTTTTTTATTTTGGCTTTTTTTTTTTTTAAACAAGGTCTCACTGGAAATTCATAGGTAGCTCAGACAACCCGGGGGGCAGGGATTTGAAACCTCCCCAAAGAAAATAAGTCTCCCTCCTCCCAACAGCCACCAACTACCAAGAGCTCCTTGGTTAGGGGTGGGACCTTGGGAGCCCCTCCATCCTCTAAGCTTGAATTTTTAACTGGCTTGGTCTTGTGCAGGTAACCATAGCTGCTGTGAGTCTGTATGTAATAGCTGTGTCCTGTCCAGGGGACAACATTTCATAGCAACTGTCCCAATCTATAGACTGGCTCTTAATTCTGCTCACCCCTCTTCCCTGATGTTCCATGAGCTATGGTGAGGTGGGGGTGTGGTAGAGACGGCCCTTTTGCTGCTGAGTGCTCACATCCGTATTTTCAGCACTTTGAACACTAACCGTTACCCACTGCCATAAGAAGTACCTGGGCCCGACATTGAGAGTAGCACAAATCTGTTTGTGTCAGGAGCCACATCGAGAAAACACAGTCTGGTTTCTCTGGGAATCCTTCCAAGTGCTAGGTCGCGCCTTCACATCTAGTAAATCAGCAGATTTCAGCATTGCTTTCTATTTTCTCGTCTCTGTATTGTAGTGATAAACTCAGCTTTCTCCCAGCAACACAATTCTCTGCTTTTGAGGATCTCCTCCCCTTTTATTTGAACCATGGGGTCCTCTCATAGCGCCCGTACCAGGGTCTCAGAGGGAGACACAGGATCCAGGTCAGGAAGTTAGAAAGGGAAGTGTGTATGAAAATATGGATGTAGAAAATTGACCTTATGCCAGTCAAGGTATTCCTAGTCACCGTGGATCATGTCCCAGCAGGAGCTGCTCACCAGACGAGCAGTCTATGTCAGTGAGTTATTTTGGATGTAGGCACTGCTCAGCAGATGCTAGGCACACCCTTTCTCTAAGATGTAACAACTGAGGGGATCTCCAGCTGCTGCTGATCATTCTCTAGAGAGGACAAAAGCCAAACAAAAGCAAAGAAAACAAACACAAAAACAAAACCCACCCCAGTTGAAACCTACCGGTCTGGTTCTTTGGGTAATTTTCCTACTATTTCAGTGAATTTAAGACAGAGCAGGCCCAATGGTCCTCAAGGGGATGTCCACTAGAGGGCCACCGGGAAGAGTTCATTGCTGCAGTCGAACTGGGGCAAGAGCCCCACCTTTTTCTTACTAGCCATGGTCTACGTATGTAACTACTTAACTGTTATGGCCATCACGTTTTGGAATATTCCTTTAGACTGTGAGAAGATGTGTCACTATGATTGGTTTAAATAAAAAGCTGAATGGCCAATAGCTAGGCAGGAAGAGGTTAGGCGGGACTTCTGTGGACAGAGAGGCCTCTGGAAAGAGGAAAGGCCAGCCAGATGCAGAGAAAACAGGGTGGGTAGTTCAGAGTAAAGATAACCGAGCCACATAAAAGACTGTAGATGAAAAGATATGGGCTAATTTAAGTTATAAGAACTACTTAGGAACAAGCCTAAGGCTAAGGCCAAGCATTCATGATTAATAAGAAGTCTCCATGTAGTTATTTGGGAGCCAGCAGGAAGGACAGAGAAAGACTGGTTACAGCATCATATAAAGGAACATGCTCCAGGATGAAGAGTGTTGGGGGAGGAATGGAGAAATGTAGGATGTAAAGCAGGAAACACAGGAATTTGTATTTTTTATACACTGAGCTGATGATCTTGGATGTATCTACAGCAATTTGTATTAAAAACTTTGTGTGTGTGTGTGTGCATGTGTGCACCCAATATATACATGTACTCAAATGTGAATATATTGCATACATTGTAAGTTGTACTGCTTTTTGCACAATATTTATAATATCTAACACAAAACACTGAGAGCTGTCTCATTCAAAATTTTTATTTGTTTCTTTTACATCCTCACTTTATTTACTTATTTATTGTGTGTATGTATTTATTTAGTTTGTGGAGGTCACACAACAACTTGTGAGAGTCAGTTCTCTCCTTCCACCACAGGGGTCCCAAGGATCAAAGTCAGATCATCAGGCTTGGTAGCAATTGCCTTCATACATGGAGCCGTCTTGCCAGCTGAGACCTATCTCACTTTTTGTATTGACTACAAATAATTCTGTTTTGTAGATGAGGAATAATTTACAGCCAGTACCTTGGAGTCTTCGATGTGCTTAAGAAACCATTTTTAAGCCAGGCAGTGGTGGTGTACAACTTTAATCCCAGCACTCGGGAAGCAGAGGCAGGTAGATCTCTCTGTTCGAGGCCAGCCTGGTCTACAGAGTGAGTTCCAGGACAGCCCGGGTTACACTCGAAAAACAACAACAAAAAGAAGAATTTAATGGGTAGAATGGCTCAATATACATGCGTCATCTTATATGTGAGTCTGTTGGGTAGACTCCATAGGAAGGCTTGTTAGGTAAAAGTGTCTATGTGCATATAATTTTCACAGAGACTGTAAAACATCGAGGGCAGACGTCTTTTTTGTTTTTTTAAGATTTATTTATTTATTTATTTATTTTATGTATGAGTACACTATCTGCATGTATGCTTTATTTCAGAAGAAGACATCAGATACCACTATAGATGGTTGTGTACCATCATGTGGTTGCTGGGAATTGAACTCAGGACCTCTGAAAGAGCAGCCAGTGCTCTTAACCCCTGAGCCATCTCTCCAGTTCAGGGCAGACATCTTACTCATTAGCACACTCCCTACTGCTCCATACTCTGTCAAAGGAAGTAGACTGTCAACCTCTTTGTACTCCAGGAATTTCATGAAATGTAATGCCATTTTAGATTCTGTATTTTCTGGTGAAGGGAGTTCAGTCCTTCATAGTGTTTAAGAATATGTAATTTCCTCCCCTTCCCTCTCCTCTTTGTTTTTTTTTTTTCTCTCCATGTCTTGGTCTATTTTAAAAATTACATTTATTTATTTGTTTTCTATATATGCAAATGTATGTGTGCGAATCGTGGTGCCACAGTGTCCGAATGGATGTCCTTGAGCAACTTGCAAAAGCTGGTTCTTTCCTTCTGCCAGATGGGTCCTCAGGGACCAAGCTCAGGTGGTCAGGACTGGCCGCAAACGCCTTTCCCCACTGAGCCATCTTGCACCACTGAGCCATCTTGCCAGTCTATTTACTTTGGGTATTTCATTTCTTGGCCCATTTTTCTATGACTAATGGTCATTTTTTTATGACTTTAGAAACTTGTTATATGTTAAGGGAATTTTTTTTTGTATTGTATTGTCTCTAATTTTTTTTTACATTTATTTGTTTCTTTTGTAAGGAGTTGGCGCATGATCCAGTGTTATGCGGCTGTCAAAGGACAGTTTGAGGGAACCAGTTCTCTCCTTCTCACTCTGTGGGTTCTGGGGATCAAACGGGTTGTCAGGCTTGGCAACGAGTGCCTGCACCCACTGAGCTGTCTCACAGGTCCCAGTTAAATGTTTTCTTCATGTTTAACGGTTTCCTCATAAAATTTCGTATGACTTATTTTATCCCTAGGCTGATTTGAGTGTATATATTAGCTTCTCTTTTATGTACTATTAAGTTTAAGTTATTGGCCTATTTAGAATATCTTAACATCATTTTAAAACTATTATCTCATTGTGTTATTTTCTTTAACGTTAAAAAAAAAAGATGTAGTTCAGGTGCTTGTGAGCCAACATGTGGGTGCTGGGAACCAAACTTTGGTCCTCTATAAGGGAAGGAGACAGTGCTTTGAATGACCGGGCCATCTCCCCAGCCTCTGGGGCATGTTTCCTTTCACTTCTACTTTGTGTGTTTATTTAGTATTTTCCTGTGGTTCCATCTATGAGCAATTCTATACAGGTCTGAATCTCCCCTCCAAACAGTGCTGCTGAATTCCTGACTACCCACAGTCTCTTCACTGTTCCATCATATCAAGGGTAGATACTTTCTTTCTCCTAATGGCCACTGCAGCATATTGCGACATATGGTGAGCACAAAACCAACTTCCGAAACCAGAATGTCTGGTTTTTTGTCGCCTGTTAGCTGTATGCCCTTGGACTTCTTAACTTCTCCTTATCTGTAAAGTGAAACTGTTAGGATTAAATGAGTTAATCCTTGTGGCAGGCATACAGTGGAGCTTTAGCACATGGCCGAGCTCTGCAACCATGGGCTCTTAGCATAATCGCGTTTGTGAGGCTGGGAAGAGAGAGAAGGGATGCGATCTGGACCATTAGAAAATCCTGTAGGTCTTGGCATGTAATTTAGAAATCATCTCAGACAGTCTTGCTTAGAGATTGCTTTCATAACCTCTAATCTTTTGCCTACTTTTCCCCTCAGTTAAGTCTAAACTAATCTATATTTGGAAAACATTTTAAAAGTTAAAAATATTATTTTTAATGTGGAAAATTCTAAATATTATTTAAAAACTCCTATAAAACAACAATAAATCGTATTTACCACACCCCAGGGGTAACTATTATGTTCTTACGGCCATCACAATTTTTTGAAGAGTTATTTTATTACTTTTTTACAAAGTAATTTTTATTTTATGTGCATGAAGGCATGTTCAACATGTGCACTTTCTTGATGCTGTAGGAGATCAGATGAGGGCATCAGATACCCCAGTACTGAAGTTACAGATGGTTGTGATCCTCTATGTGCATGCTGGGAACCAAACCCAGGTCTTCTGTAAGAGCATCAGGTAATCTTAACTTTGGAGCCATCTCTTCAGTCCCTGTTTTTAATATTTTTAAATGATGTGTATATGTGTATATGTGTGTGTGGCAGGGGAGGGTAATGTGCTGCTGGGTGCAGGTGCCTGTGGATTCCAAGGAGGGCATCAGATCTCCTGTAGCTGGAGTTACAGGTCTCTGTGAGCCTCCTGATGTAGGCAGTGGGAACCCAACTCTGGTCCTCTGGAAGAGCAGTACATCCTCTTAACCTCAGAGTCACTTCTTCAGCCCTTCCTTTGCAGTTCTTGAAGGAGGTTGATGAGATCCCTGGAAAGTAGAAGGTAGGTCTGGGGCCAGCTCTAGTTCATTCCAGAGCCCCTGCACCTCTTAAGCAGTTCTGGGGCTATTCAGACTCAGCTTCTTTTTACTGCAGCAATAAGAGCCTGTGATACCTACCCTGTTCTCTTTATTTCTACTCTAATTGCACTTTTGGGCCTTCATCACGTTCATCTAAATTATAGCAACAGCATCCTAATTGGCTTTCCTGTGTTCAGTCTTCCCTTCACGCTGCTGGAAGTGTGTTCTTATGTCACATGCCTAATTATGACACTCCATTCAGAGGCTCAACAATTGCTCTCAGTTGACTATAGAATAAAATCCAAATTACCTATTTTCTACAGAATTCAAGGTAGGTTTTCTCACTAGAATATCTTTTACTATATCATGCTAGTTTTTCAATTCCAAGATGCCATTGCTTGTGATCATAGCATTGTCTTAACAAGCAATTTCTGGGTCAGAGATCAAGAGACAGGATGGAACCTACAAATACGGATAAAACGCATTGTGATTTCACAATTATTAAAATGAAAAGCTGTGTTACCTGCAGCCTACAGTCACCACTACAATATCAACGTAACAACAAGGAATGGATGGCATGGGCCATTAGGGAAGACGGTAATGAGGGAATTACTTACAGACACCGGCAAGACTGGCTTTGGAGAAAGTTGGGGGCGTATTATAGCCTCTGTGTCTGAGAGGGAAGAGAGAAGTGTGTCTGTTACTTTTCTCATTGCTGTAACAAACTACCTAACAAAACCGTTTTGTCTTAACATTTACATCAGTGGTTCTCAGCATGTGGGTCCCGACCCCTCTGGGGTTGCCTATCAGATATCCTGTGTATCAGCTATTTACATAACAATTCATTACTGTATAAATTACAGTTATAAAGTAGCAATGAAAATAATTTTATGGTTGGCGGGGTCAGCATACCATGAAGAGCTGTATTAAAGGGCCACAGCATTAGGAAGAGTGAGAACCACTAATTTACATGTATGCAGTCCCCCATTGTAGGGAAGGCTTCCTGGGGAGAGTGACTCTGACTGCAGGCGGAAGCTTGAGGCAGCTGGTCACAGAATCTCCAGTCTCTGAGCAAAGGCAGAGGAACGATGCTTGGCGCTCTCTTTCTTTCTCTCTCTCCTTTTTTTCCTTTCTTTTTGAAATTACATTACTATTTATTTTGAGTGTGTTTGTGTGTGTGTGCACACTTGTGCATGCATGTTCACACGCACACAACGAGGCACGCTTTTGTGTAGGCCAGAAGACAGCATGAGCAAGTCAGTTCTTTCCTTCTATCTCATGGGTCCCAGGGACTGAATTCAGGTTGCCTGTTTGCTGGCAAGCACTGAGCCATCTCAACCACCCTCCCTTCTTCTTTTTTATTCAGTCCAGGATCCCAGCTGATAGATAGTGCCCTGCACACGAGGGTAGGCTTTCCCTCTTAGGTTAAACCTCTTTGGACACACCCAGAAGAGTGTAACCTAGGTCGTTCTAAATCCAGTTCAGTTGACAGTGAAGATGAAGCATGTCAAGGAAGAAACATCAGAACCCAAAGAAGGAAGTGTACGGAACAGAATCCAGACCCATGGGTTCTCATCTTGTGGGTCGAGACCCCTTTGGGGGCTGAATGACCCTTTCACAGGGGTGGCCTAAGACCATTGGGAAAAAAAAGATATTTGCATTACGATTCATAACATTAGCAAAGTTACAGTTATGAGGTAGCAACGAAAATAATTTTGTGGTTGGGGGTCACCACGACATGAGGAACTGTGTTAAAGGAGTTCCCTGTAATTAGGGAAGTTGAGAACTACTGCTCTAGACCTTCAGTGAAGGGAACAAGCCATTCAAATACCTGCTTTGCTCTCCCATTTCCCCTTTACCCACAGCTTAGCTGACACCACCTGGAAGTCAGAGGGTGCACAGGTCAACCAGTGCAGACAGCCTCCCAGGGCCAGAGTGGAAGGAGCAGAGTAGAAAGAAGTGAAATGGAGGTAAAAGGGCCACATGTTCCATTTATGCTTCATCTTAAACCTTAGCTTAAATCTCCATGTGTACGAATCCCCTCCCCTCGATGACGCTGTTTCTAGCCCAGCTTAATTTCTGCCTTCCCCATCAAGCCTCCTCCTCCCCTGTGAGTCCATAAAAATCTACTTAAGAGGCTTAAAATGTACACTTTGGTCTTGTTTAGTACTTTTCTCCATTGCCATAAACTCTTCCATGACAAATGAGGTGCACAATCTTTTCACCTAGCCTCTCTCCCTGACAAACCCACTTTACCACAGCATCTTCTCCCTAGAATCATTTCAAAGCTAGAAAAAGCCTTAGGACACCTAATGCAGCCATTTCCCTTTATAGGTAAAGAAACTACTCCCTCAATCAGTGTTGGTAAACACTCAGTGAACCCTAGTTCAAGTGAAAGTGAAGACTTAAGCAAAACAAGCCAATGAGGAGCTTTGACGGAGTGGTGGTCTGAATAAAATGGCCTCCAAAGGGAGTGGCACTATTAGGAGGTGTGGCCTTGTTTCAGGAAGGGTGTCACTGTGGGGGCGGGCTTTGAGGTCTCTGTTTTCTTAAGCTTCCCTCAGTGTGACAGTCAGTCAACTTCCTGTTGCTCTGAGTCAGGATGTAGGCCTCTAAGCTCTGCTTGCAAGCTGCCATGCTCCTCTCCATGATGATAATGGACTGAAGCTCTGAAACTGTAAGTGAGGGCCTCAGTTAAACGTTTCCTTTATATGAGTTGCCATGGTCTTGGTGTCTCTTTACAGCCATAGAAACCTAACTAAGACAAAAGGACTCTGAGAATAAGTGGAAAGAAATGGCCTTTTGAGCCGGGCGGTGGTGGCGCACACCTTTAATCCCAGCACTCGGGAGGCAGAGACAGGCGGATCTCTGTGAGTTTGAGGCCAGCCTGGTCTCCAAAGCGAGTTCCAGGAAAGGCACAAAACTACACAGAGAAACCCTGTCTTGAAAAACCAAAAAAAAAAAAAAAAAGAAAGAAAGAAATGGCCTTTTGTAAAAATCTGTGATCTAGCATGCTGAATATGACTGTTTTTCACTCAAACATATTGGCTTTTAATAAGAATTCTTTTTAGTGAAAAGAATGAAATAATAAGTTAAAGCACCTGTTTTGACAGAAAGCTTGATACACGGCAAGCTTGAAAATTAGGTAGTTGCTTTGTATTATCTTAAAATAACTTTTAAGAATTTAAAAATAAGGGAAATGGCAGGGTGTGGTGATGCACACCTTTATAGTTCCAGCACTCCGTAGCCAGGGGCAGGAAGATCTCTGAATTTGAGACCAGCTTGGTCCACAGAGTGAGTTCCAGGACAACAAGGGCTACACAGAGAAATCCTGCCTAAAAAAAAAACAAAAAAAAAACAAAAAAAAAAACCCACACAATTCAATTGTGTCTACCAAAAATTACAGTTATTTTTACTTTAATTTTGGTAATTTCTAATTATCGGGGAGAAGACTTTACTTTGGAAATTTCCCTTGAATTATTAAAAGCCTACAAAACCTGCTGGGGGGGGGGGGGGGGGGGGGGGGGGGGGGGGGCTGGGGGAGCTGCTTTATTTCCAGGATGTTAGCTGCTCCGAGAGAAACAAAGAAGGAAAATCATTCGGGAGCACGCCAGACAGTCCATCTTCTGTCCCATTGTGTTAGACGAGTCATGCCATCCCAAGGGATATGGGGCCCTCATGCTGTAGCATTTTTACTTTTATTGGGGAACAAATCCCCCAAGGCGAGTAGAATGTGATGATGAACAGTTTTGGTACTCCATGTGCTGAATCACCTAGCCTCGCCACTCCTCTCCAGATGTCTCTTCATGATTAATTCCTGTGAATTTACTGCTCTTTTCTGCCCTGTGACACCTTTCAGGTCCATCTAATCAGATAGATCTAATAAACTGGAATTACCAGAAAGGAAGGGGTCAAGGTCTTGGCTCCTTTTCACTTAGGGGTCTTGGTGCTTTCTATGAACAGTTGCATGACCGGAGATGTCAGGCAGGGTGGACTTTGCCAGACACACAATAAGGAGCAAGGGGCGCTGGAGTTCTTACATTCACTTAATGAAAAGCAATCGCGTTAGTGCTTTTTAGGAAAATGGACGGACGGATGGAGTCACTCTAAAGTGAAATTTTGTCTCAGTTTGGAGCAGCAGCTGACAGGCTGTCAGCTTGTAAAACAAATGTCGATTTCCTCCTAGCCAGGCACCGCACTTCCGTAAGCACTCCTCTGCGCTCCTGTTTGTTCTCATCATGCCTTGTTCCGCAGCTCCATAAACTCTAAATTTCTAGCTCCAACATTTCTGTGATGAAGAGTTAAACTATTTGCTATAGGTCTATACCAAGAACAGAGCCACAGAAATATGTTTACTGTTTCCAGTCAATTTTTTTATTGACTGGAATTCCTCTGTGTACTTTTCTCTCTCATGTGGACAGATCACATAGAACCACCTTACCTACTGTATCTGCTTGGATGCTATTTCTTTGTGTATTCTTTTCTTTAAAGAGTAGAAACACCTCCCCACTAATTTCAAAGACATAGACTGCATGACGTTACATTCTGTATATTACACATGATATCTGTTATGTTCTCAGTACACCATATTCCCCTTTTACTCCTGCTTACAAAACTTTTAAGGGACTTAAACACCTATACAAGCACAAAATGTCAGTGTCGTTCCATGACCCCTTCCCCTGCTCGTTTCTCAGACATTATCGTTGCTAACACATTGATGTGCATCTTTCTGGTGATCTCACATTACCTCTTGAAAAAGGGCTCTTGTTTTTACTCTGTTATAGGAGCTCATTCATTTTGCAATGTCTTATTTGGTCAGTCTGGCTAGTTACTGTTAGTGAGTGTTGTCTGGGGTTATCTTTTGTGGCAGATAACACATTGCTGGCAATGCGTCATTCCTCCCTGTTCCTGTAACCAACACCTCCCTCTTCCAACTCTGACTCACAGAGAAGGCTGTCAGTTATCACAAATGTCAGGTCTCACTTTCGGGCAGAGATGACTGAGCCAAGAATCTGGCCACTCTTGTCGCCCATTCCTGCCACGCGCCATTGAGTGGTCCAGGTGTGAGTGTCTGGAGCGATTCCTTTCACTGACGGCTTTAAGAAGGATCCGTGGACAATTCGAATCCGCACAGATGTGGTGGCAAAGGTGTTAAGATGTCAGGGAGGCTCGGAATCCTTGCGAGTCATGTTTCCTACACTTTGGAGAAAGCCAGTTTTCAGTGGGAGAGTGACGCAGACACACAGAGAGAGCGCAGGGAAGAGAGGAAGTTCGGAGTCACTCACGCTCTCTGTCCCCAAGGTCCACTCACACTACTGTCTTTTCTTAGTTAGTCCCACTAAGAGACTCATGAGTACCTTCTCTTTTGCTTGGCTGTGCCTCTGAAGAGCAACGCTTCAGTTGAAGGAGACTGTTCACCCTCCCACCTCTGAAACATTGCTTTGTTTAGGTGATGACAAAATATTTCAATTTTTATTATTTTGTGCCGTTGCAGGAATCTTTCTGGAATAAGCGTTTTTAGCACTAATGAGAGTGGAAGATATCAGATAGGACATGTCACCAGTGGAGCCATGTCAGGGGCGTGACAGCTCCTGCTAGCTTTCCATCCTGGATCCAGCTTGTATTTTCACATTGTACTATGGACGTGTGTGTGTGTGTGTGTGTGTGTGTGTGTGTGTGGCAGTCAGCAAGTTGTTAAAGGCAACGACCCATTGTTTCAGCTGTTTCTCCGGGTCATTTTGTTCCAGGTGGCAGGTGAAGTCACACCTGACAAATAGGTAATACAAACAATGCTTTAAGTAAATCACTAAACAGATCACGAAATCAGTGTCTATCTAATAATTGGTCTTTTCTACCGATTCTGCTTCAGCATGTGTATGTGCGCATACGTGTGTTCCCACATCCCAAAGTGTATCTGTGGGGAACAGAAAACAACTTTTGGAGGTCTGTTCTCTCTTTGAAACTAGTTGAGACACGGTATCTTTGGCTCTTTTGTTCCTGTCACTTTGTGTGCTCCAGGCTAGCTGGCTGCAAGGCTTCTGGGTCGTTCTCTTGTCTCTGCCTCCCATCTCCCCACAGGAATGCTAGGAGTGCAGCTGTGGCCTTCCATATCTGGCTTTTCATGGGTCCAAGGATCCAACTTGGGTTGTCAGCCTTGCACAACAAGTCCTTTTACCTGCTCAGCCATGTTGATGGCCCAGTAACAAAAAATGTCAAAGTATGTTGTACCGTTTCCATAAATGTTCAGAGGTGTTTTTCCTGTTTAACTCTCAAAAGCTGTAGACCCAGGATGCAATTTATTCAGGGGTACCCATGCACAATCAGGCGGGTTAGACCCAAAGAAACAAGGATAATACACAGCATGCGGCTGACAGAGTGCAGGAGCAGAGTCATAGCCAGAATATGAAGTCATTTGGGACAGAAGTCAATAACATTGGCTTAAAAAAACTCTATTTTCAATTTGAGAGAGAGAGAGAAAGAGAGAGAGAGAGAGAGAGAGAGAGAGAGAGAGAGAGAGAGAGAGAGAGAGAAATGTGAGAAATCCACTGAGTCTGCTTAAAGGGCAAAGGGATTTATTGAGAAAGGAAAACTCACAAGACAGAACAGGAATTGTTGCAGGGTCCTGAAAAGGGGAGGTACGGTCCCATGCTGTTCTGCCTGAACTGACCCAGCGTCCCAGTCCAACAAGGGAGGAAGAGAGTGACTTACGTGTGTCTCTGGTCTTAAGGGTAGCCCTGAGCCATGCCCCAGGGGCAGGTACTTTAAGGTCATAGGTATGTAGGACAGTTACCTGCTACATCTCTAGGGGTGGTGTTTCAAGGCCTTAGAACAGCTGTCCACTACTTCTCCCCCTTTTGTCTAAAAAGAAAGTTCTAACCTAATACAACCTATACACAAAAGGAACAATTATTAAGTATTGTCCAGGAGAGGGGAAAGGTAGTAACATAAATAAAAATAGAAATACAACCAGCAAGAACAACATCAAACAAGAGACACATACTAAAATCCAGAAATGTCCAGAACATAGGTAAATGGCATGTTACCAAGATTACTCCAATAGCTGTTCTATCCTGAAGATTCTAACTTTAGTATCTAAAATGTTCTTAGCTAAGATATGAGAGGATTATAACTATCTAGTCTTCAACCCCATCAAAGACCTAAGAAGGAAAATAATAACACCTGAGAAAACAGGAAGTTCAAACAAGCAATATCTGAAAAATTATGAGAATAGACAGAGACAGCTGGCAGCCTGGACAGTCACCTAAAGCTTCTCAGCACCATTGGGGCATCCATTTTGGCTACAGGCCTAGAGTATCTGACAGACCATTTTCAGAAGCAGGAATTTTGAAAGACCATCTTCCCCTGTCTTCCAGTTTCAGTACTCACTTTTCCTAGTGTCGTGCTCATCCAGAAAGGACAGCATTCATAAAGTCAGCAGTCGAGGCATGGGCAGTTCTTTGCCCAGCAGGCCATTTTGTTCCAAGAAGAAGACAAACTTCCAAACGGAAATGTCTTAGAAGCCCAACATTCTTTCAGGATCAGATCAATGCTGCCAGGAGCAATCATGTCTCACGTCAACAGAATTCTAAGTTATCAAAACATTTAAATGCCATATCTAGGTCTATGAAGTGTTTGAAGATTACCTATCCATCTGACATATGTTTCTGTAAGTCTGGGGAATCTAACTAACATAACTATAGAAATGACCTTCATGGATGACTATTAATCTGTAAGTCTTATCTACCTAAATAACCTAAGGACTAAAGGTTCACATTAATGGGATAAGCAATCTGTAAACAGATGTACAGTATAAAGACAATGACCTCAAAATTGTGACAATACACAAAATATCTTAAACCGAGGTAGAAATGTATAGTGCAATATGATAACAATATCCTTAATACGTATCAATATACAAAATAGCATAAACAGAGGTAGAACATATATACAGTATGGCAAATATAATTTTATATTTGTATCAATATACAGAATATTTCAAATAGGAGTAGGAACATGTATACAATGTGACAATTATAGTTTTGAATTTATATTAATATAAAAACTATCTTAAATAGGAATATAAAATAGTTTACATTTGTACAATATACAAGAATCCATATCAGTGCAATTTATCTAAGGCTGATAGTTTGCTAATTTAGTTTACTAGTAGATACAATAATCTACCTTAATATCTTATACCTATCTATTCCCCTTTTTTCTTTTCTAAAAGTGAATCCTGACTCTAAATTTTATTGTTCCACCCTCAACCCTATAACAATTTATCCATAACTCTGAGAAAAATGAAACCTTTGGGAGAGGGGGCATTGTTTTCTTAAAATTGCTTCCTGCTGTTTAGGGGTCGACAGTAAGAAAGCTGTGGGGTCCTGTAAGAAAGCTTGATAGTTAGGTCTCAATAGGACTGGCTGTGGAGTCTGCAGCCAGTCTCAGGGTAATGGGTAAGGTTGTCTGAAGTTCTGGCTAAAAATGTAATATGATGGATCATCTCATTTTGGAACTTTCCTGAAGAGTTTTCATTCTAAAGCTGATCACTGAGTGGTATTTTTTTTGGTTTAATGGCACCATTATGGACCAAGTAGTGTTATTGTCATGGGCCCCATCTTCCTTCTGGAGACTTCAGAAATTGCTATTGGAAAGACTTATTTTTCATTTTGGAAAACCTAAATATATTAATATCAAAATGGAAAGTTTGGATTTTAGGATGATGTGACATGCGAGGAAGGATTCCCAGAAATCAAGAATAAGCATGGAGAGAAAAAGAATCTTGACAACAATGGTCCCTAACTATTGGCATTCTTCTGTCCCACACCAAGCAGCTCTTCTGCTATGTGACAGAATCTCTTATTTTTTTCTTTTAGCAACATGCTTGGGGTTAGAGAAGGAGAGAGCCACATTCCAACTCCAAAGCCAGCTTGATTTATAATTGAATCAGGACCACAACATTTCTAGAGTTAAAGAGATATTGATGTTAGGCAGTGAGATATTACCTACCCTGTATATACTGGTACCAATAGATTCTTCCTTTCTGCTGTAGATGTCTGGATATCCAAGGCTTTTTGATTTATTGAAGATGGGTATTCCTGTTATCCTGTAAAGACAAAAACCAGAACCCTGCCCCCACCCTTGTTTGTTGAGTTTTCCTTACAACTTGTAGAATTGTCACATCAGTGGATGAGCTTTTACCTCTATTCATCAAGTGGTTTCTCCTGTTCAAATTGAATTTTTATTAATTTTGTTGGTATCCATAGCTTTTCTTCTCCTGCAGAAACAAAAGCAAAACCCCTTCCCCAACATAGGACATATCCTGGTCATTTCCATTCCGAGGTCAGCACAGCCTTGAAATAAACTGGTTGGTTTAGTTCAGGAGTTCTGTCTGTCGTCCAATGTCTCCCTGCAGCTGTTATTCCTTTCTCATCAGCATTGAGAAAATTCAAGGTTAATAAAGCACTATGCAATCTATTTCTAGGGGTCATTGCTACCTCTTTCTGTTTATTTAGCATATCCTTTAAGGTTCAATTAGCTCTTTCTATGACTGCTTGGTCTGTGGGATTGTGTGGTATACCTGTAACATGCTTTATATTGTAACAAGCAAAAAACTGTCTCATTTTATTGGAGACATATGCTGGAGCATAGCCAGTCTTAAGTTGTACAGTTATTTCCACGATGGCCATAACTTCTAATAGGTGTATAATTACAGAATCAGCCTTTTCATAACTCATAGGAGCTACCCGTTGAAATCCTGAATAGGTGTCAATGGTATGGTGTACACATTGTAATCTTCCAAATTCAGCAAAATGAAACATATCCATCTGCCAAATTTCATTTCTTCATATACCTTTAGGATAATTTCTGCAGGTAATGGAGTTTGGTTGTAGAAGGAACAAGTAGGACATTTTTTTCAGGATTTGAGCTGCTTTTAGCAGGCAGGGGTTTTAGGATTCTCTGCATGGATAAGGGCTGTGGGGATGGCCCACCCATGTGGCCGCCAGGTAATGTGAGAAATCCACAGAGTCTGGTTAAAGGGCAAAGGGATTTATCAGGAAAGGGAAATTCACAAGACAGAACAGAAGAATTGTCACAGGGTCCTGGAAAGGTGAGGCAGAGTCCCATGCTGTTCTTCCAAACCTGAGACTGGCCCAGCATCCAAGTCCCACAGGGAGTGAGGAGAGAGGCCTACGTGTGTCTCTGGTCTTCAGCGTTGCCCCAAGCCATGCCCCAGGGGCAGGTACTTCAAGGTCATAGGTATGTAGGACAGTTACCTGCTATATCTCTAGGGGTGGTGCTTCAAAGTCATAGACAGAACAGCTATCCACTGAGAGAGAGAGAGAGAGAGAGAGAGAGAGAGAGAGAGAGAGAGAGAGAATGAATATGAATCACTCATAGTCTCTCCTTATACACATTTTCATAGTTTAAAAATACATGTTTCATCAATTCTGTTTGCATTCTCTTGGTGAGCTATAAATAAAATTAATTAGTATTTAGAGTACTCCTGGCTGTCTTGGAACATGCTCTGCATACCAGGCTGGCATCAAACTCAGAGATCTGTCTGCCTCTGCCTCCTGAGTGCTGGGATTAAAGGCGTGCATCACCACCACCAGGTTTAAAAGTTTGCTTAAATTGAGCATGAAGGTACACACTTGTATTCCTAGCAGTACAGAGGCTGAGGCAGGAGGATTGCTTTAAATTTGAGGTCAGCCTGGACTACACAGTGAGCACTAGGCCAAAATTTCATAATAAACCCGTTTTTATTTATAATGAATCTATGCTAAGGAAAACCTTAAAAAACCACGCCAGAGAAAATGAAGTATGTAAGTATATACTTTAAAAAAGCATATATAGAGTGTTTGATAATACATAATATACAGACTTAAATATATAGCCTTATTAGAAAAGTACATAGTAGTTGGGCTGTGGTAGTGCATGCCTTTGGGTGGATCTCTGAGTTTAAGGCCAGCCTGGTCTACAGAGTGAGTTCCAGGACAGCCAGGGCTACACAAAGACACCCTGTCTCGAAAAACCAAAAAGAAAAGTATGCAGCGTGTAATTGTGCTTGGTTGGAATGTTAGAACTGTCCAAACTGAATATGAAGGAGTCAGAACAGGAGGTGCCTGTTGGGGAAAGGAGTTGTATCTGTACAGGAAAGAGAGCTGGTCAAAATACTTTATACGGTTTTGAGTTTTTCTTGTGTTTTTATAACATTTTACATCTTGATCATGTTTTGAATTGTGCAACTCTATTATGTGCTAAAATTCATTCAATGCATCAGTAATATTTGTACATTTCATTTTATATAAATTTAGTCTAAAGAAACATGCCATAAATAAATAGTGAACTTTTCTTAATCATAGGCATTTTGAAGAATTTAGTTCTAAGAATACTGTCAATTTGTTTTAAAATCATCAAAGGAATAAAAGGATGAATATGATCAAGGCAATAGAATATATATGAAAATCACAATGAAATCCATTATGCTGTATAACTATATGCTAATGAAGACAAAAGAGGGATATGTAATTGAGTACAATAATGATTTTTTAAAAAAGCAGAAAGAAGGGCTGGTGAGATGTCTCAGCAGGTAAAGGTGCCTGAGGCCAAGCCCAATGCTTTCAGTTCAATCCTAAGACTCATATGGTGAAGAAAAAACTGATTGTCCCAAGTTGTCCTAAAGTTTGGTCTAGACTTATCCTAGGGGACAGATTCCTGAGTGCCATACTTTCCTGTGATGAGAATCTGTGTACTTATTTTTCCTATCAAAATCAGTTACAGAAGTACAAAGTAGATCTTGTGGGCACCAAGCACACCCTTCATATCTCAGCCCATTTCTGCTGCTAATATAACACCACCAACAAGGTAGTTTATAAAGAAAGCAGCTTATTTTGACTTGTATTTCCCCCCAAGGTCATAGAGCCATATCTGGTGGTGGCCTTCATACTCATAGAGTCCCCAGGTGACACAAGCATTATATTTAGAGAGGCAGGAATGGGCACAGACCTAGCTAAACTGACTTTTCTAGCAAACCTATTCTGGTTTTGGTTTGTTTGTTTGTTTGCTTGTTTGAGACACAGTCTCACTGTGTAGCTTTGAAACTATATAGACCATGCTGGCCTCAAACTCATAGAGATTCACATGCTTCTGTGTCCCAAGTGTTGGACACCACTGTGTCTGTGCAAACCTATTCTTGAAATAAACCATTAATTGATTAGTCCATTAATCACACCCATGGATGAATCCATTCATAAAGGCCTCATGTAGGATGTCATAAGGTATGATGTCAGACTCCTGAGAGATGGGGAAGTGTGTTCCAAGTTCTCATCATCCTTAGGCATGTATCACTCAGCAAATGTTAAGTGGATGGAAAAATTTTAAACTACATAGCATGTTTCCTTGATATGACAATCATATTTACTTTTGTTGTTTTTCAAATTTTTGAGACAGGGTCTCATGTAATCCAGTCCAGCCTCAAACTTGCTATGCTGCTGAAGCTGGCCTTGAATTTCTGTTCCTCCTGCCTCCTAAACTGGGATTATAGGTGTGCACCATGTGCAGCTGTACTATTTACTTTTAAAAAGCACTAATCATGGTTTTCCATTAGTTCTTTGAGTATATCTTTGTTTTTAAGCAAAGTTATGAATATATAATGAAAGGTAGTGTCTCCCAAACTCTGAAGTTAAGGATATAGACACTCATTGTGATGGGTAGTTTCAATTGTTAGCTTGACACATTCCCAGAATCACCTGGGAAGAGAATCTCAATGAGGGGTTTCCTGGATCTGGTTGGTCTCTGGGCATGTCTGTGAGGAATTGCCTTGATTCCTAAAGTCAATTGATGTGGGACACCCTAGCCCACTGCAGGCAGCACCATTCCCTAGGCATGGAATCCTGGACTGTTGTAGCAGGAATCTCAAAGAGTCTTATTAATAAAATCAAACCTGGAGCCAGGTATTGGGGTGAACACTGGATGAACAGAGAAACAGAACAAGTCACAGCTAACCTCACCTGGCCAACTTCTCAGCTGATCTTGTTTCCTCAGACTGGAAGCCTCTGTGTCCTCATATCCGAATGAATCTCAGCTGAACTGCTGCTATAAGCCTGAAAGCTTAACCAGCCAATTGCTTAACCACCAAATGCTTCTAGTGTCTGGTCCTCACGCCTTATATACCTTTCTGCTTTCTACCACCACTCCCTGGGATTAAAGGCTCACTTTCTGGGATTAAAGGCGTGAGTCACCATGCTTGGCTGTATCCTTGAACACATGGATTTCTGCCTCTGGAATGCTAGGATTAAAGGCGTATGCTACCACTGCCTATCCTCTATGTTTAATATTGTGGCTGTTCTGTCTCTGACCCCAGATAAGTTTATTAGGGTGCACAATATTTCGGGGAACACAATATCACCTCAGACTGTATTGTGGTAGAGAGAGGGCTGAGCATGAGTAGGCATGCCCATCTCCATTCTCTTCCTGCTCTTGACTGTGGACATGACTAGCTGCTTCAAGTTCTTTCCGTGAATTCCCATCGATGATTGACTGGAATGTAGAATTATAAGTCAATCCTTTCTCCCTTCGAGTCGCTTTTGTCAGGGCATTTTCTCATCGCAACCGAAATGAAACTAGGACGCTCGAGGAGCCAACACTAACACAATTCAAAGTGAGCCATTGCGCAAGCGTCAGTAGTTTATCGTAATTATAATAAACTTGTTACTTTTTTCTGGGTAACACCAACATTTGAATTTTTTTTTTTAAAAAGGGTTATATGTGTATGAGTGCTTTTCTTGCATGTGTGTATGTGCACCACATGTATGCTTGGTACCTGCAGAGGCCAGAAGAGGGCATCAATCCCCCAGATGGTTGTAAGCCACCACATAGGTGCTGGGAGCTGAATCCAGATGCTCTGTGAGAGCAGCAAGTGCTCTTAAGTGCTGAACCATCTCTCCAACATGACATTTGGATTTTTTTTAAATTAGAAAACTTCCTATTGACAATAATATGGTGTTTCTAGAATCTTTATCACACAATAGATTCTACCTGTTCTCTATACTTGTGTAACATGAGTTGTCCTGCATGCAAGGACATGCTATTAATTGCATTTGCCTTTTGTGTTCTTTCTGAAAATTTGCTACTAGAATACACTTAACTACTATTAGAAAAGAATTCCCAGCTTGCAGGTGTCTAGTGAAACGGCTGGAGTAGAAAGCAAAGCATATGGCAAATGCCGGGGAAGGATGACAACCACCCGGACAGTTCCCATAGGATGGCATTTCCTCAGGGAATCATCCCCGTCTCAGGACACAGAGGAGATATGGTCCAATGGGTAGCTCTCAGCTTCTCCCACAGAAGATAATTACGAGAAAATAACCCCAAAAGCCAAGCACCCCTTTAAACAGTGACTTCAAACAACCCAACTACTATTGCATGCACATTTGCATTTCCTGAGAAGCCCTATATGCAAATAAATATGGGAATGTAGGTTTATCTTTATGGTTGCTTGATGAGTCTGAAATTAAGACAAGGTGAATACCTGAAGCAATATCTCCAACAACTGGATTTGTGTTTTCCACATTGGGAAACCTTGTCCCTGGAACAGGCAAACACAGTCCAAGTACTGTCACCCTACATTTCTTATAGATGGCAAGCAGCTGCTCCTAATGAACACACGTCCAGTCGAACACTGTATTGTAAAGGCAGTGTATGGAGGAACGAAGACCTGAATGTGCTTCCCTCACCCAGATCTCTGATTAAATTTTGGGCACTCCAATTAAATGAAAATGAAAGAAGGCCATTGTTTTGGACCAAGTTCCTACACTGGACCCAATTAATGGTCCATAATGCTAAAGTTCCACGTCCCCATAAGGAAACTAAGCTGTTTATCTATTAGGATTAGAGAGATAAGAGCCCAAATTCCCCAAAGACCGGTCTGAGGCAGTACGATAACGAAACCCCTCTGCTTTAATCCTTCCATTGAGATGAACCAATTCCTCTCAGTAATCTTCCTATTTCCATTTCCCATCTTACATGGCAAAGAATTTGGAAATGACCAACCTGCTTTTTGCTTTGTTTCTATTTTCATCAGCCTTCTATGTTTGAGTCCAGCCTCCTTTGCTCGGCTCTTCAGAGCATTCCTATTTGAAGAGTGTGGCGTTATCTGACTGTAGCATTGAAAAAAGACCCAATCTTTAAGACCTTAAAATCCAATTGTTTTATTTTGCCCCACGAGTGTTTACAATGTTGATTTCTTTCTAAAGATTACTGATTTTTATCCCATGCATTTTTTATTTCTCCCAGGTGTTGTGAAATATTCCTTTACACTGTGTGAAGATGTGTCACTATGATAGGTTCAATAAAAAGCTAAACGGCCAATAGCTAGGCAGGGGGTATAGGTAGGTGTTTTTGTTTGTTTTGTTTTGTTTTGTTTTGAGCTGGCAGCCCAAAGGAAAAAAAAATCTGTCTGCATATAGTGGCCAATGTCCAGCCACATATATTCACATAAGGCCTGAGAAAGCTTTAAAAAAAAAAAACAAAAAAACAAAAACCTTGGCTTCCTGGCATGGCTTCCTGGTGACCGAGGTCTCTCAGTAGGCTGGCACACAGAGACTGCTGCCCCAGGGCTGGAGCCACCCACCAGCACCGTGCGCTCAGTTCTGCAGCTCCAGTGGCTGACAGCAGTTTAGGATTTGTCTCACGTGGTCAGAGAACGCTGCAGATGCTTAGAAAAGCCAGGTCCAGACACACACAACCTCTAAAAAGGTACAGTGTGTTTAAAACAATCTGTGAGGCTTGAAAAAGAAAAGAGACTGAAGACCAGATAGTTACAGTTTTACAGTTTTTCTTGTTACCAAATTCAAAAGAAAAACTTATATAAGAGATATAAAGTTTATAAGGTTGAGAAACATAAAAGCTTAAGTTGTTTATCTAAAAGGATGTTTTAAGGTCTAAAAAGATAATTTTAGGATTGTAATACAATTTATGACAAAAAGTGGTTTAGGTATAAAACTTTGGACTAATAATGGAATATTTTCTCTGCCAAATGCAAATGGACTAGACATTATAAATGTAATTCTTACCTGATAATTGTTCTTATTGTATATAGTTTTACTGTGTTAGAATTAAAACTTTTCTTTTTGATTTAGACAAAAAGGGGGAAATGTGGAATATTCCTTTACACTGTGAAGATGTGTTACTGTGACTGGTTTAATAAAAAGCTAAATGGCCAACAGCTAGACAGGAGGTATAGGCAGGCTTCTGGACAGAGAGAGCGCTGGGAAGAAGGAAGGCAGAGTCATCAGCTAGACACAGAAGCAGCAGCATGAGTACAGAGAGATGATGGGGTAATGAGACATGGAAGAACATAGGTTAAAAAATATGGGTTAATTTAAGTTATAAAAATTAGTTAAAAACAAGACTAAGCTAAGGCCAAGCTTTCATAATTAATATTAAGTCTCCATGTCATTTTTTTGTGAGGTGGTGGCTGGTCTACATCCAGGTTTCAATTGCATAAAGTAATTATGTTTATTTAACCTTATTGTTGGCCTAATATGCTACTTACATGAATTTTTCACAGTATCCACAGATTGTTTCTTTTCTCATCGTTTTGGAGTATAGCCTTCATTATGCAGTCCAGTTACAATCTGGTCAGTCTCATAGACTGGCTAAGAGTGGCTCCCTCACCTGAACAACCAGGCTGCCTACTTCGGACTGCTCTTTTGAATGAGGTACCCATACAAACGATCTAGTTGGCATACACTGAAGGATTTTTCCTGATAGTTACTTTATGAGGCCTAAGGCTGGGCTTTTTAAGAAAAATGACTGCTGGGTGATGTCTTTCTGTATGCTGTGAATATATGTTGTTCCCATTGGTTAATAAATAAGCTGCTTTGGCCTATGGCAAGGCAGCTTAGAGGCAGGCGGGAAATCCAAGGAGAGAGACAGCAAAGAGAAAGGTGGAGTCTGGAGAGAGGCGCCATGTAAGTAGCATATTAGGCCAACAATAAGGTTAAATAAACATAATACATGGCAAAGCATAGATGAACAGAAATGGGTTAATTTAAGATATAAGAGATAGCTAGCAAGAGGCCTGCCATAGGCCATACAGTTTGTAAATAATATTAAGCCTCTGAATGATTATTTTATAAGCAGCTGTGGGACCACAGAGCCGGGTGGGACTGTGGGACTGGGCAGAACTGGAGAAACCTTCCAACTACAAACGACTTTTGAGTTTCCTTTAAATATTTATCACACTGTGCCTACACACCATCAAGGAGCAGCATCTGCATGGCAGAGGTGATCAATAATTAAAGAATGTTTGGTATGATGTCAAGCTTAGAGTAAGGGCAAAATAAAGCAGAGGTGGGACAGAGTAATGGGGAAGCTAGTTTACAGGGATGAACAAGGATGGCATCTCTCACATGACATGGGACAGAGGCTTGAATGCAATGAGGGAAGCAATCATGTGACTGTGTCACTCATCACTAGGGTGCCTCATGGTGCTTGTTAGCTCTATCCTCTTGTTTCTTAGTCACACTCCTTTATATGGGCACTGAATTATTTATACCTCCATGACTTAGTATACCAACCAGATTTTAAAATCCAGGAAGGAAGTGCCTCTATTTCATGTGTCTTTAAATAGCCTTGACTGATCACATAGTTCTCATTACTTAGTACCTCTTGGATGCTTTCTTGTCAGGCTTGCAAACCAACTTGTAATTAGGAGTGCTTTGAAGAGAGCCCAGGAGATGGCTCAGTGGGTAAAGGTGAGCTTGACGACTTGAGTTTGATTCTCTGAACACACATAAAGGTAAGAAGAGAGAACAGGGTCCACACTCACTTCCTGCCACTACCACCCCAAAAACAAATTTAAATGTTTTCAAAGAAAAATAAGCATCATCTGGAAGAGCAACTATGTTATGAAGAGGAGAAAAATGGTTTGAATCCATCATTGTATCTGCAGACTTCAACATGTCACTTAATAGTAAACACTCTTTATATTTAAACAACATCAACAAACAGATTATAAAAGTCAAATGAAGTAATGCATATGAAAAATACTTGGCATGTTACAGGAGACCAATCCATATTAGCTGACTTTTTAGTTTACACAAGCTTGAAATATCCTAAAAAGATAATAAGCAGCAGTTGCTTCTTGAGACAAAGGAATTCTTAAAATATATTACATTTTACCAAAAGAGAAGAAATAATATATATTGTCACACTCAGTCTCACTCTGTACTCAGGAAACAGATGGAGGAGGACTAGGCAGTTCCAGGCTAGCCTGGGCTACACAGTGAGTCGCTGTCTTAAAAACAGCAACAACAACAACAACCACCATAACAAAGCAAGAAGCCTGGCCAAAGGTCTCTAATGCCACCTACATGGAAGGTTGACACAGAGTAGGGAAAATTCAAGTTCTGCCTGGGCTAGAGTGAGTTCATGGCCAGCCTGAGCAACTTAGTGAGACCCTGTCTTAGAATAAAGAGTAAAAAGAGGGCTCTGTATAGCTCAATGGAAGAGCACTTGTCTAGTATATGGCAAAGAAAATTAAATTAAAAAAGAAATTTACATCAATGTAATGTTTTACCACTCTAATGACCAGTAATGTTGAATGTCTGTTGCATTCTAAAAACTATTTCAAACATACTACATGAAACAGTCACTATTTCTCACTGTAACCAAATGAAACAGTATTATTTTCCCATCTAACTCATGAGAAAAATGAGGCACAGACTGACTAAAACATCTGTCCATGATCAACAGAGTGAGAAGCAAGGTTTGTAGTATGAGAGCTTGATGCCACCCTAGATGTTCTTAGCTATCGAAATAATCCCGAAGGCTAATTTTCATGTAGAAGACACTATGTTGAATCTTTCCTGAAGGAGAAGTACAATAATAACAGTAGAACTTAAATTATAGTACAGGCAGTACCATATCTCGTGGACAGATGAATGGAGTGGAAGATGTGACTAGAAATTGGTTTAGATTATTTCTAGATAATGTTCAGCTTACAACATTGACATAATTTACTTGCTCATACAACTTCATACCTTCTTTCTCAAAGTCTACTTAAGAAAAATGACTTATCAGGCTTAGTACTTATTGGGAACTATGGATGTCTAAAATTCTAAAGCTTGCTTACATAAAAACAATGATGAGAACCCGAAGTGAGCAGTAATAATTTTATACAGATCACAGAAAGTATGATTAGTTTGAACTATAGTTGAAAAGTCTAGCAAAACAGTAACTTCATCTAAATCAGGGAACTAAAACTCCAAAGATAAAGTATACATCCAAAAGGACTGATGTGTTCTACCAAATTACTTGAAATCTCAACATTAGTTAAATCTATAAAAACTGGTAATATACCAGTCTGAGGAATATATTATATTGAGAAAATATCGTCATTTTTTTTTTAACTAATGCTTAGTAACATTCAATCAGCCCAGGATTATAAGGAATAGCTACAGTAATACTGTGCTGGACCAAAGTAGCTGTGTGTGATCTAGACAACCCCATCATATAGGACAGCAGTACAACATCATCTCTCATTCATAAGTCTGATCTAAAATTAAACTTTTGTTTTCTTTAGTACCAACATAGATATGGTAGCAGGGTGATAAATGCATTTTTTTTTTGTAAGTAGATAAAACATAATCTATTCTGCTGCATACATTTAAGTTTAGCACAGAGCTGGGCATAGCAGCCTATACCTTTAGTTCCAGCTTCTTTGGAGGATGAGGTGGGGGGATCCTTTGTGTCTATGAGTCCAAGACAATCTTGGACAACATAGCAAGCCTCTGACTCGACAAATAAATAAACAAAACTAAATCAATTACATTTATAACACATAAAACCCGGCCACCATATATTTGACATGATGAAATCTTAAGTGTTGATACTAGGCAAACACATCTGAAATGTTAAAAATATGAAACAAATCATACACAAATATGGAGATCAATTAAACTACAAAGAATGGGGCATACATAGGCACTGTAAAAGCACAAGTCTTTTTTT
>CABHPH010156416.1:0-44163 GCA_902168325.1 Peromyscus nudipes
CCCCCCACCAGGCACACTCCCCCTTTCTTCCTCAGAAAAGAGCAGACCTCCTGGGGATGTCAACTGAACATGGTACAATAAGATACAATAAGACCAGGCACAAACCCTCACATCAAGGATGGGTGAGAAAACCCAGTAGGAGGAAAGGAGGAAAGGACTCCAAAATCAGGCAAAAGAGTCAGACAACCCCCACTCCTAATGTCAGGAATCTCCCCAAAACATCAAGCCAACAACCATAATATATAAGCAGAGGACCTAGTGCAGACCCGTGTAGGCTCCATGATTGCCCCTTCAGTCTCTGTGAGCCCTGCTTAGCTGATTCTACTGGCTGTACTCTCCAGGTGTTCTTGATTCCTTTAGCCCCCCCCACAGGCCCCCCTCCACTCACTTCCATGGGGTTCCCGGAGCTCTCAAACAGGGCTTTCTTGCTTTGCCTAATGTTTGCCTGTAGATCTCAGCATTTGCTTCCATCAGCTACCCTGATGAAGACTAAACTAGGCATTGATCTATGAGTATAGCAGAATATCTTTAGGAATCATTTTGTTGATGTTTTTTCCAGTCGTGTTTGGTTCTACCCTAGGTGTCCAGGCAATTCAGCTTCTGGTTCCTGGTCATCCAGGCACTGTTGGAAATGAGCTTCCTCTGGGGGGGACATGGACCTCAGGCTAGACCAGTCATTGGTTGAGCACTCCCACAGGTTCTGAGCCACCATTGCCCCAGCACATCTTACAGGCAGGACAGATTGCAGGTTGAAGGTTTTGTGGCTGGGTTGGTGTCCCAGTCCCACCACTGGAAGCCTTGCCTGTTTACAGAAGATGGACGGTCCAGGCTCTGTATCTTCCATTACTAGTAGTCCTCACTGGGGTCACCCTCATAGATTCCAGGGAGTTTCCACTACACTAGGTTAACATATCATCCCCCAGATGCCCTCCAATTCTAGTTGTCTCTTCTCATACTCTTTCCTTCCATCACCCCCACCTGACCCCTCCTATTCCCATTCCTACCTGCCCCCAGTCCACCACAATATCTATTCTATTTCTTCTTTTCAGGGAGATCCGTGTGTCCACCTCCCCTCCAGCCCTTGAGCCCCCCTTGTTATTTAGCTTCTCTGGGTATGTGGATTGTAGTTTGAGCATCATTTACGTAACAGCTAATATCCTCCTATAAACGAGTATATATCATGTTTGTCTTTCTGGGTCTGGGTTACCTCACTCAGGATGATTTTTTCTAGTTCTATCCATTTCCTGCAAATTTCATGATGCCATTACAGCTGAGTAATACTCAATTTCTTAAATGTATCACATTTGTAGTAGGCAGAGGAACTTTGGATGACTGTTCACGCAGGCAGCTGTCTCTGTCATTCTAAATTTTTGGAAGTTTCTTACAATGCTTTTCCTGTTCACTTAGATAATATTGTATCCTTCTGAGGTCTTTGATGTAGTTGAAGAATAGATAGTTATAATTATGGTTTTCCTTGGTTATGATAAGAGATAAGGTAGATATGAATGAAACGTTGGACTCACGAATATAGGATAAATAGAATATTTTCTTTGAATTTGCCAAATATAAGTGGACTAGATATTGTAACTATGATTGTTGCTTGATAACTGTCCTGTTATATGTAATTTTACTATGTTAAAGTTAAAGACTTCCTTTTTGATTAGATAGAAAAGGGGAAATGCTGTTGAATGTCTTTCTGTATGCTGTGAATATGTGTTGCTCTGACTGGTGGATAAATAAAGCTACACTGGCCTATGGCAGGGCAGGATAGAGCCAGGCAGGAAAATCCAAGAGAAAGAGGAGAGAAGAAAGGAGAGTGGGGCAGATGCTGCTAGCCACCATCAGGAGAAGCAAGATGTAAAGTACCGGTAAGCCACAATCACATGGCAAAGTATAGATTTATAGAAATGGGTTAATTTAAGATATAAGAGCTAGCTAGCAAGAAGCCTACGATGGTCATAGTTTAAAAATAATATAAGCCTCTGTATGTTTATTTGGGTCTGAGTGGCCATGGGACCAGGCAAGACATAGGAAAACTTCCAACTACACACATTTGTTTTCTTTATCCATTCTTCAGTTGAGGGGCATCTAAATTGTTTCCAGTCTCTGGCTATTATGAATAAAGCTGCTTTAAATATAGTTGAGCAAGTGTTCTTGTGGTAGGATGATGCATCCTTTGAATATATGACCAAGAGTGGTACAGATGGGTCTTGAAGTAGACTGATTGCCAGTTTTCTATGGAATTTCCATATTGATTTCCACAGTCTCAGCCTATGTATTAAGGATCTTTGAGAGACATGTTGGTAGAATGTAGGATGTAGTGACCCTTGTGGAATCAAATGGCAGGTTCTATTACATGGTCACTTCATGGCATTTCAGAGCACATGACAATAACCAAATTCTCAAAGCAATGGATATCATTAGCATCTAAATCTGATTTCTTTGAACTATGCACAAGTATGCACAGGATACTGGTCATGCCGTAAAGTTCAGTTGAGGGGTCTAAAGAGTCTGTGTTAAGTGTGTAGATAGTGAAAGCTGAACAAGAGGAAAAATAGACAAGGCAATGAGTGACTTAAGACAGTGCAGGCCTTCATTTAGGCGAATAATGTGTGATGGGGGAAGGGCTCTCTAAGAAAAATCAGAGCTGGCCAATTGTTTACAAGGTGGGTAGTTACATGACAGAAAGGTAGTTATGTGAGGAAAAAGCAGGGAAGGAATTGAAATTTTCTTTTCTGGCCCTCAGTTGGCCATTGGTAGGGTAACCAGTGAGTAGTCAGTTAAAGAATGTTATGTGATCTATAAACATCTTTCCTGGTTGGCCATTATTTGGGGTCCTTTGGGACATGGTAGGCAAGAATCTAGAGAAACAACTTACTTTTAAGTCTGGAGACCAAACGACTATAGCTGTAGGAACTGTTACAGTTCAGCCAAATGGAGAAGCCTTACAATTTGGACAGCTTTGGCTAGCTGATGGGAAGGGTATGGGAATGAACAGATCTAGAAGGCTCTGGTAGCCTGGAAGCTGTGCTTACATCATTTCCTGGTTATTTACATTAAAGATATTGTATACAAAGCAAAATTGATCCCCATTAGTGCCACAAGACTTAGCCAAATTCGTCCACCTTTCTAGGTTACAGAGATAATACACTGGCAAAGTACATGTCCATATATTTAACAAATATATCTTTATGGACAATTCTATCAGAGGCTTTCTTAACCAGAAATATTCCCTTCAGGAACATTTCATGTATTTGACAAAAATCTATTATAAGTCATTATAAAAAATTATTGTTCTAGTGTTTCTAATTTTTATTTATTCATTTTTAAGAAGACAGGGTCTCATTTGTTCTAGATTGGCCTCAAATTTGCTATGTACCCAAGGACTGTTTTGAACTTCTGATTTTTGTGTATCATGCTCCAGAGTGCTAGAATTACAACCATTCACCACTACATTCAGTTTATGCATCTCTGGGGATTTCATGCATGCTAGTCAAGCATTCTCCTTGCAGAGTTAGATATCCCATCCCGTGTCCTGCTGTTTTTGAGCCACTATTTATGCTACCTCTCAGCTTTGTCAAGTAAATAGATACTTAAATTTCCTTCTATTTCCCCTGAAAATTATCTAACTGGTTCATGGAGATTCAGTACATTTTGGAGAGCTCTACAATATTTCTAATATGCCATAAACTTTATTAAGTATTTACTATTTGATTAGAAATATGGTTCTGCCACATCAAAATTGAGAAAGCTAGTCCAGTTGCTATGATAACCAGGTATCAGTTAACCCTGCACTTGCCCAGTGTTATGTGTATAACAGGTGTCAACCTCAGATGTAAAGTCTTGCGTCTGTGAAGTTGTTTTGTTTTCTAAGCCGAACTTTGTTTTTCTGTGCTGATTATTTTGCGCATGGTTATTTCCAAAGGGAAGAAAAACCATGTCAACTGTTAGAAAGTCATTAAAATAACCCCAAGGAATTATGAAGGCCTCCTAAAAGCACTGGCACCTGTTGTCTTTTATAATGGTCCCAGGTCTACCTCATGTGTTTTCTTTATTTTTCTTCTTTCTGATTATTGGGAGATGATTTCCATAAAAATTAGATCTTTATTCCTTGAGAGTTTATCTGTTCTTGGTGCTCAGAGGTGGGAAATGCTTAAAATATGAGCTCCATGAGTTGAATTAGAATGCATCCTGGCATTTTCCACAAGGATCAGTAGCTTTTTCTAGTCTACCAGGAATTCAAACCCTGTTGCTCACCAGCTGCTGTTGGGATGGAAGCTTGCTGGTGTTGTTTTGTCATGGCCTCCTCGTTCCCAAGAGCAGCCTTTGTAACTCAAGAGATTGCAACCCCGGAGTGCCTGTTCCACCTAGTCCCTCTTCCTGTCATGTGAGAGAACCTGCACGGGTGGACAACTCTCCTCAGAGCATTAAGTTCAAGAAGAATGTAATGCTATATACACAGAGCTTCTATTTCATTTGATTTACATGCTACTTTCCACTTCATTTCTTTCTAACATAATGAATGCCCTATTTCAAGTAAGTGCAACAGAATTTTGATGGTTTAGAACTATCTTAGGTTGGTACCGTGAAGTACTGATTTGCATGGTTAGTAAATTATTTTTTTTACCTTTGATTCAGTAGACAATACAATTTAATGTACTTACCACATATTATTAGTCTCAATTAGCACTGTGATAGAAGAGAAGAGGGGAAAAAACTATGCTTATATAACATGGTGATTTATTTTCTATGAATTTGGATAGAATTAGTGACACATAGATTAATATCTTTAAAAAAAGGTGTGAGAATCAAGAAACCAACTACATATAGAATTTCTAGTATAAAGGCACCACAACACAAGCACAAAATGAAAATTAGCGTCCCATCTTTAAAATTCTGGAACCATTTTTTCACCTATATAAAAGTTATAATCATCTGTAATCAAAATTCATACTTTCAGATGAGTTTATAGAGTTTCACTAATAGTTTCCATAAAACAGAACAAAGTTTTTCTTCTTTACTGTTCTTCTTTACTGTTACTGAAGAAAAATACATACATACATTTATGTATCTAGAAATAAAGGCAAAAGAAGAAAAGTCATTAAAAACAAGCAAAACTACACACATTGGAAATGGTTCATTGCGTAAAGCTCTCTTGTCACATATGCGTGAGGACTTGAGTTTAGATCCCTAGAACCCATGTAAAGTCACACATAGCAGCAACATCTGTAATCCCTTTGCTCCTCATGAGAGATGGAGGCAAAGACAGGCCATCCCTGCAGCCGTGAGCCAGCTAGCTTACCATATGCTGTGTGTGGTTAACAAGAGACCTTTTTTCACACAGGGTGGGAGATGAGACCACTGAGGTCCTGTGTCTTTCACAGGCGTGGTGCATTCATACACATAAATATGCAGGTACAAACATACATATATACACACATCATACACAAGGAGGATCTAACAAGAAAAAGACCTATTTTTTGAAACTCTTCGAATCTGCTGCTTGAAAACAATATACTTATTCTGCACCCATGAGACAATTTCAGATTCTTGAGAATGGAAGGACATGAAGACTGAAGATATTGGTTATTTGCTAGTATCATGAAGCCACTGTATCAACCACCTGTGCCTCAATACTCTTGCTCTGTTAAGTTGTAATAGACATCTGATTGTGGGGCCTTTTTGTTTGCAATCAAAAGTCTTAACTAATAACTGGTCAAGTGATGTTCAATTTACAAAGGAGGCTAGATCTACATAGTTACTAAGATCTGATTATGGTTATTGCAGAGCCTTGCTCCTCAGTGTGGTGGTTTTGAGTTGGAAATTTAAGAGATTCAATGGGAGGTATTTAGAAGATCAGGGACATTGTTTTCAGTAGAGATTAAGTTTGACTGATTCTTTCTTCAGGGATCCTGGCTGGTTCCTATGAAAGTTGAGTTGCTATAGATGAGAAAACTGATCACTGGACCTCTGTGACCTCCTTTCATGTCCTGTGATCTCTCCCATCAACACTCATTCCAGTGAGTTAACAGCTATTGTTAGGTCCTCATTACAGCCAAAACAGAAGCTAGAGTCAGCTAAACAACCCTCTCACCAAGCATGAAATTTACATTACCTAATACATGGGGGAAGACTACACCAATCCAATTGTAAGAACAGATACTGTATGAAGTGGTGTCATCAGATAAGTACTTCATAGTGAAAGTACTTGTCACCAGAAAGGCCAAATTTTCAAGGTAAAGTAATAGTATGGACACTTTCTGTAAAAATGTAAATTAGTCTGTGCATTCTACTTGAAAGCTATTTCACCCTTCACTAGTGGTTATATTGTAGCTTGTCTCAATGGACACACAAAAAAGAACCAGGCTGGGTGTTATGGTTCACACATGTGTTCCCAGACCTCAAGAGGTAGAGGAGAGAGGATTGGGAGTTCAAAACCTTTTTCAGCTACAGGTGATCCTGTCTCAAGAAGTAATTTAATACAAAAATAATTCCTGCACAGTGTTAAAATATACCAGAATACAAATAGCTCTCCTGGCCCACAGTGTCAGTCTTGAAGAAGAGATCTGATATTAAATCCCTTTGCTCTCTTCTGGATGTATTTTAAAACATATCTCTTATGTCTGTGCATTTTAGTTTGTAATTTTAGACAGTATCTACTGAGTCTTAGGTCATTGACCAGGGATGTCACACTTCCATTCAGTAAAATCATATTAAAATCTCAGTGCCTCTATTCATGGCCTCAAATAATACTCTTACATAATCATTTCCTATTTATTCAATTATAGACAGTGATTCTTGATTCTCTACTTTGAAGGTGAGGATATTAGCATTTCTAACACTTCCTTCAGCTTTCATCTAGCTTCCAACCCAAACTGGTGTCTCTCTATTCTTATATGTCAAGCTTGTTAACATCACATTGAATTCATTAACCACAATTAAACATCTTATAATTTGATGTAAATAATTTCTGAAAGTTAAAAAAAATCAATAAATATTGTTTCTGGTATTATTAACAATACAGGGGAAATAGATGGTTGGTTCATATCTTAACTTTCTTACCCAAGGGGAAATTTGCAGAAAGAAAAAATTTCTTTGTGTGTGTGTGTGTGTGTGTGTGTGTGTGTGTGTGTTGATAATAGTGTTATTTCTCTGAAAAACATCTTTTGACCAAATGTGGAATAGGAAGTGTCTTTTCTGAATCTTCACCTATTTCAGAAGCATCTTTAAAACTTTCTCATATTTTATTGGTCAAATGGCCAATACAGCACTCTAGTAAAAATTAGCTTTCTTTTGGACTAAGTAGGTACAAAACATGAGAAACTAAAGCAACAGAGCTATTTTGTTTTGCTTTGTCAAAGGTATGTAGCACAGCCATTATTTATTTCACAAGGAATTATTATTTTTTTGAGGCAGGGCCCTATTATGTACTTTGTCTGTCATGGAACTCACTATGTAGACCAAGCTTGCCTCAGACTCACAGAGATCATCCTGTTTCTGTATCCCTAGTGCTGGGATTAAAGGTGTGAGTCTCCACACCTGGCCAACATGATTTCTATCAGTTATATTTCTTCAGATAGAACAACTTAATTTACCAGAAACTCATCAGAAATGAACCAAGTCACTTTGTATTGGAGCTGGAAATAATATTTATTTTTACTTTCAGATTTACAAATGATAGCAACATTACTATCATCTCAATGAGCACCTACACCTACTTTTATGGACCTAGTTTGCCTTAATAGATATCTGAATTGTAGATAGAGTCATTATTGTTATATTTTATTTTATTATTGAAGGAAGTGAAACCCACAGACTTTTCATAACTTGATGCTGACAAACAGCTTTCTTTTGTTTAAAACATATTTTAAAGTTGTTTAAAAGATATATAAGATGGAACTCATATAAATGAAATACCCTGGTTTAATATTTTTGCTCAAAGCATGTTTTAGGACACAGTTGTCTAAGGAGTTTCTACTGTATCGTTAATGATCTCTGACAGTCCCTGAGAAACACATTATCATCATCTCAGTCACTCTGGAGGTAGAGGCAGGAAAGTCTAAAAGCCTGGACAGCACAGTGAGGTTGAATCACACCACAACAAATAAAGTCAAAAGGTCCCTCAAATGGTTTTGTTCACTGTCTACTAAAATTATTTAAAATTGTAATTCATCAATAGATTAATGAGGATTAACCATAATCAAAATAAACAACAAAAGTACCACCTACAAGAGACACAGTTGAAATTGCATCATAGGAAATAAACCAGAGTTCTCCACAGTACTTTACTGAGTAGCAGAGGAAGAGGGAGGGTTAACATTTTAAACCTTTGACATATACAAGAAGTAAACTACTTTTTAGCATTTATTTATTTATGTTTTTATATATTTGTGTGTGTTGAAGGGAATGCACTCATGTGTATGTAAGTGTTCATGCACATGTATATACGGAGGTCAGGGGTGGATTTCAGATGCTGGGTGTCTGTTCCAGAAGATTTGTTCTCACTGACACTTTCAAGCTACCAATAAAGTTAAATTTTAAATCAGAGGATGGAGTTCAGGTGGTCAGAATTTGCCATAGAGGTTTTGGAGGACCAAGATAGGAGGGCGCAGGAAGTAGTAAGGAGGGGCTTAGAAAGATGTGAAGGCTTTTCAATCTGGAAGTATGGAGAGGCAGGGTCAACTGATTGTTCCTCCGTTGTTCTTTGAATCTATCAGGTTTTTACCCCAATTTCTGACTCCGGAGTTTTGTTTAACAATAGAACAATAAAAGTAATGGCATCAGGTGCCACTCTCCAACTTTTTCTCCTGACACAGTCTTTCACTGAACTTAGAATGAGCTGGTTTGGGGATAGAAGGGATAGCCTCAAGCCTCAGTGGTCACCCTGTTTCCACCCTTCACTTTGCTAGGGTTACAGGCATGCAGCCAAATTTTCCATGTGGATGCTAGGAATCCAAATCAGGTCTTAAGGTCTGATCAGCGAGATCTCTTGTCCATTGAGCCATTGTGCCAGCATGAAGTGTGTGATTTTGATAATCTAACACTTATTTAAATTCTAATATATTCCATGCATTGAAGTTTTACTTCAATGTCAAAGTTTATGCACAGAAGCATAAAGCTTATAAAGAGGTAATGTGCATTCCCCTGATGTCTAAGGACATTGAACATTTCCTTAATTGTTTCTCTACCATGTGTGATTCCTCTATCGAGAATCTTCTGTTTAGCTCTGTACCCTATTTTTAATTGGATTATTTGGTTTATGATATCTAATTTGTTGAGTTCTTTATATATTTTGGATATTAGACTCTATCAGACGTGGAATTAGTAAAAATCTTTTCCCATTATGTAGGCTGCCTTTGTTTGATTGACAGTGTCTTTTGCCTTACAGAAGCTTTTCAGTTTCATTAGGTCCTATTTATTAATCATCGAGCTTAGTGCCTGCACTATTGGTGATGTGTTCAGGAAGTCATCTCCTGTGCCAATGTGTTCAAGACTATTTACCCACTTTCTCTTTTATCAGGTTTGGCGTGTCTGGTTTTATGTTGAGGTCTTTGATCCATCTGTACTTGAATTTTGTGCAGGGTGATAAATACAGATCTTTTTGCATTTTTCTACAGAAAGAAACCCAGTTTGACCAGCACCATTTGTTGAAGATGCTTTCTTTTTTTCCAGTGTGTATTTCTGGCTTCCTTGTCAAAAGTAAAGTATCCATATATGTGTGGATTTATGTCTGGATCTTCAATTCAATTACATTGATCAACATGTCAGTTTTTATGCCAGTACCATGTGGTCAGTATTACTGTACTCTTTAGTACAACTTGAAATCAAGTATAATGATACCTCCAGCAGTTTATTTTTTATTGTTCAGGTTTGTTTTAGATATCCTGGGTTTTTTGTTTTACTTTAAGACTATATCTTACACCTGTCAGAATGGATAAGATCAATAACACAAGTGACAACTCATGTTGTCAAGGATGTGGAGCAAGTTGATCATTCCTCCTTTATTGGTAGGAGTGAAAACTTTTATAGCCACTATAGAAATCAATAAAAAAGTTCCTCAGAAAATTGGAAATAGATGTATCTTAAGACCCAGCTACACCACTCCTGGGCATATACTCAAAGCATGCTCCATCTTACCACAAGGACACTTGCTCAACTATGTTCATTGTGGCTTTATTCATATTAGGCAGAAACTGGAAAAAACCTATATGTCCCTAAACTGAAGAATGGATAAAGAAAAGTGGTACATTTACAAAATGGAGTATTACTCAACTATTAAAAAATGACATCATGAAATTTGCAGGCAAATGGATATAACTAGAAAAATTTATCCTGAGTGAGATAACCCAGATACAGAAAGACAAATATAGTATGTACTCACTTCTAACATGATATTAGCTGTTAAGTAAATGATAATTAAGCTATAATCCACAGACCCAGAGAAGTTAGGTAAAGAGCAGCACTCTAGGAAGGATGCGTGACTTCCCTGGTAAGGGAAAATAGAATAAATTTTGGGGGTGGAATGGGGGCAGGAGAGGACAGGAGCAGGAAAGATCAGGTGAGGGGGAGAGATAGCTGGAATTGAATTGGGGAGCATTGGTGTGTGTTTGTGTGTGTGTGTGTGTGTGTGTGTGTGTGTGTAAACCTAGTGCAGTGGAAACTTCCTGGAATCAATGAGCATGATCATAGTGTGGTTTTCTAGTAATGGGGGATATAGAGTCTGAAATGGCCATCTTTTTTAGTGGGTAAGGCTTCCAGTGGTGGAACTTGGTAGTATTTGGTTGAGTTGTTGGCTGAGGGGGCCCTGTGGAGATCCCTAGACAACCCAGGCCAATGCTAGGACAGAAGATTATTCTCTGAAAACTGACAGCTGGGATCCCCATTGCTGACGACACATCCCCATAGCTCATTGAACATAGAGAGGTTGAGTTGATACCTGCATGCAGCCTTCTAGTCCTTTTGGTGTGGGAATGTACTCTGCAGGCTATGGAAAGAGAAAACTGGACACCATCCCGGCCACAAAACCATTCACCTACAGTCTGTCCTGCCTGGAAGATGTGCTGGGGCAATGGGGGCACAGAACCTCTGGGAGTGGCCAACCAATGTTTGGTTTAACTTGAGGCTCCTGACATGAGAGGAAGCCCTTGATCTGTACTGCCTGGATGGCCGGGAATTGGAGACTGGATAACACAGAGATCTAGGGAAGAACCAAACGTAACTAGCAAAAAGATAAAATCAATGAAATGATTCCTAATGATATTCTGCTACACACAATGATTGGTGCCTTATTCAGTTGTCATCAGAGAGGCTTCCTCTGGGAGCAGAACAGAGACCTGCAGCCAGACATTATGTGGAGAAACAGAGAGTCTAAATTGGAGGGCTCCATCTAGATCCTCCTCTCAGAGCTCAGAGAACCCCATGGAAGAAAGGGAGAAAAGACTACAGAAGTCAGAGGGGATGGAAACATGGCTCACCAAATCAACTAAGCAGGGCTCACATGGGCTCACAGAGACTAAAAATAGGCAAGCATGAGGCATGAGGCCTGCTTGGGTCTACACCAGGTTCTCTGCATATGTTATAGCTGTTACTTTGGTGTTTTTGTGGGACTCCTAACAGTGGGAGCAGGTGTGTCTCTGACTCTTTTGCCTTTTCTTGGGACTCTTTGCTTCCTATTGGGTTGCCTTGCTCAGCCTTGATATGAGGTCACTTTCCTCTACAGTCAGGAAACAGAATGGACAGGAAGGAGGGCAAGGATTATAAAACTTCAAACCCCATGGCCTACCAGTGACCTGCTATCTCAAGAGATGCTTCAGCTCCTAGAGGCTTCACAACATTCCAAAACAGCAATCCCAGCTTAGGGCATGAGTCCATGGAGGATAGTTCACATTCAAACCACAAATAGAAAGCAGGAATCTAGTTTTAAATATGGTCTTGGGTATTTCTCAGCAGGAATGATAGGAAAACAATGCTGTTAATGATGTTAGAGATGTTTTAAAAAACGCAAAGGAAGCTGGGTGGTGGTAGCACATGATTTTAATGCCTGCACTTGGGAGGCAGAGGTGCAGGTGGATCTCTGATCTTGAGGCCTGCCTGCTCTACAGAGTGAGTTTCAGGACAGCCAGGGCTACACAGGGAAACCCTTTCTTGAAAAACAAAGAGAAAACAAAACAAAAATGCAAAGGAAGCTTAGAGCTGATTAAAACAAAGTTATTTTTGGTCTTCATCGTCGAAGAAGAAAAGTTCAGAAGACAAACAGGGAAAGATGTTGTGAGGCTAGATGAAAGGAGGGATCGTTCAAAGTAACAGCAGCGAATTGAATGTAATTGAAACGGGCTGGAGAGACATCATAACAGTTAAAGGTGCTCATTGTTCTCGAAGAGGACCAGAGTTGGGTTTCCTGGGACTCAGATCAGGTAATTCAAAACTGCCTGTAATTCCAGCTCCAGGGGACCCAACAGCCTCTTCACACGTACCCTCATGCATGTGGACATGTATACACAGAAACACACACACACACACTCCAACTAGAAATGATTCATAATAGAGTCCTGGCACTTTGGTGACAACACTGGAACTTATATATCGTTTTCTACACAATATATCCCAAGAGATTTGTCACCTCACTATGGAAGGGGTGTTTTATAGGTGGACATTACCAGGGTTAAACTGGTCAAGTGCAATATCACTTTTTCCATGACTTTCCTTACATCATCATGGATACAGTAGAGACTGTGGATTATAGCACACACTGAACTTCATAAAGAGAACAAATAACAATATGTCAGGAAAGTACAATATCCCTGTAATTCAGATGTATTTTCTACACAGAGAAAAATCAATATTGCTTCAGGAAAAGTGTCAGATGATATATGGCTACCCTCGATAGCTTAAGGTGAGAATATTTGGAGAGTCAATATTTCAAAGAAATAGATGATCATGATGAAGTAATCCAAAAGTTCAAAAGTTAGAAGATTCCACAGAAAAACTGTTTTGGGATCTTGAGAATACATAGACTTGAAAAAAAAATCAGAATTGTTCTAGGCTATAAGAGATAAGATATTATATGATATAATCAAATGTAGTATACTGACATAGAAGAATCTTGACCAGAGTAAAACTTACACAGTCTTGGGGAAATTGAAGAAATTTGAATATGTGCTGAATATTAAAGTTATTATGAAACAATTATTTCCTTAGGTCATCATAATACAATGGATTTGGTCTTTGTTTTCAGAAAATATGGGCACTGATTAAGGGCACAGTACAATGCTGATGTTGCCAACTTCCAAAGGTCCATAGGCTCATACAAGAGAAGGAAATGATAATTTTAGCAAATTATATTGACTATATTAGTTCCCACTGAAGGGAACAGGAGCTTTTGGGACATACTTCTGACATGTCTAGGACTAGGGAAAACTCCAACATTTTGTTATGGTAGAGATCACAGGAACAATGAAAGACCAATAGCTTCTTGTAAACATGCTTGTAATAAAGCAGGGACAGTGTGAGCATCAATTAAAAACAATTTTGTACCTCTAAATGTATAAAATGCTTTTATCTCATTAATTCTTAGTGATGCATTGAGAAATTATGGATCATTTTTTGAGGATGCAATATTCTAAAAATTGATAAACAAAGGTTAGAATGGAGTGTATTTAATTTTCTGTAAAGCTGTAATACTAGGTTAACAGCAAATACGTGGAAAAATATTTCTCCCTGTGGAGGTATGCCAACTTATAAGTGAAAATAAAGACAAAATTAAAATAACATTTTATAATGTTTGAAGAATTACCATTAAAATTATTCAAACATACTAATAAAGTCTTTTGAAATGACTACTAAGTCACAGGAAATATAAAAGTTAGAGGCACATATTTAAAGCAAGTGAAAGCAACAACTTAGCAGGATTCAATTGTAAAAGTACAGACTATGACAAATAAGAAACTACTCAGTAAGTACCTACCTTCATCATCAAATACAATGTGAGTTGGATAGAAAAGGAGAGCTGTACACTAAAGGAGGCAAAAAGACACCGTCTCTCTCCTGCTTGGGCCTTGTTTGAATTCCAGTAAATGTAGACTAATTAATGATGGTACTTTTTTTTCTAAGATTAGTGTTGGTGGTTTGGGGATTTTTGTAGTTCCATATAAACTGAATGTTTTTTCTAGCTTTATGAGAGTTATAATTGATATTTTAGTAGGGATCGAATTGAATCTACAGATGGCTTTGAGTAATAAGTTTATGCTAACAACATAGGTTTTTTAATTCACACACATAGGGTGTCTATTTTTGTGTGTTCTCTTCTTTTTTCCATCAGTGCTTAATGGTTTTCAATGTGGAGATCTCTAAAATATGTTTTTACATTTTGTGTCTCTCTCTGTGTATGTGTATGGTCATGTCATGGAATACATGTGTAGGTTAAAGGACAGCTTAGGGGAGTGGGTTCTCTTCTTCTACCTTGTAGGTCTTAGAGATTGAACTCAGGTCATCAAATCATGGTAGCAGATGTCTTTACTCATTGGAACTTCTTGATAACCTTTGTGTAGAGATCTCTTACACCCTTGTTTAAATTTATCCCTAAGTATTTCATTTTTTTATAGCTATTACAGATGAGATTATTTCTTTTACATCATTTTCACAAAATTTTCTATTTGTGTATAGAAATACTACTGGTTTTACATGTTGAGCTATTTTCGGTTTTACCTACAGCTTCATTGAATTTGGTTGTTACTTCTGTTATAGTTAGAATTATCATTGCTGTGATGAAACTGCATGACCAGAACAACTTGGAGAGGAAAGGGCACATTCAGCTTATGCTTTCAAATTGCTGTTCATCACTGGAAGAAGTGAGGACAGGAACTCAAACAGGAAAGGAACCTGGAGGCAGGAGCTGATGCAGAGGCCATGGAAGAGTACTGCTTACTGGTTTGCTCCTTCTGTCTTGCTCAGCCTCCTTTCTTATAGAACCCTTATAGAACAAGCTGACCTGTAGCCCAATCATATAGAGGCATTTTCTCAATTAAGGTTCCCCTCTCTCTGATGACTGTAGCTCTTGTCAAGTTGACATAAAACTAACCAAGACAGGAGGCACACCTGGTGTTGTCACATGGGCGCGCGCGCACGCGCGCGCACACACACACACACACACACACACACACACACACACACACACACCAATGCTTTAGAAAGATTCATGGCAAATCTCCTACCCAACCTTCTTCTTGTCAGATTGTCTTCACCCTAGTTCTTTTCTTCAAAATGCAAAATGGCATTTACTCTAACACTTTGGTCTCAGAAATACCTGCATTAGAAATCTCTGATTTTCTCTTGTTGTTGCCTTTAAACTATTTTTTTCTTTTTTGTGTTTCATTTGGTTTATATCCAACGGGAAGCAGACTTGGCGAAGATTGAATGGCATAGTGTCAGCAAAGTCAGCATAGGACCCAATATATAGTAAATACTGATAAATGGTGTGATAGTTTGAATGTAATTGGCCACGATAATCTCATTGGGGGTGGGCTTTGATGTCTTTTGCTCAAGCTTCCCTCAGTGTGACACTAAACCACCTCCTGTTGCCTGCAAGATGTCAAACTCTCAGCTAATTCTTCAGCACCATATCTACCTACACACAGCCATGTCCCACTATGATGGTAATGTATTGAATCTTTGAATTGTAAGTGAACCACCACAATTAAGTTTTCCTTTATAAGAGGTGCTGTGGTCATGGTGTCTCTTCACACCAATGGAAACCCTAACTAAGACAAATGGTAACTGCCCCTGTTTGTACATTTCTTAATTGAGGTTCCCTACTCTTGGATGATGTTAGCTTGTGTCAGGTTGACATAAAACTCTCCAGCACAACTTCTAACAAAGTGTTTTTTGTTTGTTTGTCTGTTTTTTTCTTTTTGTGGTACAGTCTATAGGTTATTTTTACATGTAATGCCATGTAATCTACATCAAGGACCACCTGGCTCCTTCACTGGCAACTTGGATTCAGTTAAGTGATTTTTCTTTATTGGTACATTATGAGTCCTTGCAACTCATACTACTACAGACCTTTGTAATTTTGTTATCTTTCAAGCTGTCTAACCTGGAATAAATTAACTTCAATTGTAAAGTTAATTGTTTTATTCTACTTTCCTGCATTTTGAATTTTGACATCTAAATTAATCTGTTTCACACTCTAGATCTTTAAAAATGGTCATGCTTATTATTTTCATGATTATTTTTCATTTTTCTAGAATGTGTGTTATACACCACAATATTTACACATTCTCCATTTTACTGCTTTACCAATGGATTAAAAACTTTCTGATATTTTTCTGTTACTCATTAGTGTTCTTTAATTTTCAATATATCTCTTTACCATTTCTTCTGTGATAGGTATGGTGTTGTGGAATATTAGTTTAAGATGTGTTACATTTGTTTTTTCTGTAGAGTATTTGTTTGATGATGCAAAGGTGTGTTGTATTCTTTTATGTTGCATTTGTTTAACTCTGTGAAGCTGTGTTACTTTGCCTGCCTAAAAAAACCCGATTAGTCTAATAAAGAGCTAAACAGCCAAAAGCTAGGAAGGAGAGAAATAGGCAGGGCTGCCAGGCAGAGAGAACAAATAGAAGGAGAAAAAGGGAAGAAGGAGGAGCGAGAAAAGGAGGAGAGGAGGATGCCAGGGGCCAGCCACGGAAGCCCCAGCCAACAACAAAGTAAGAAGTAAAGAAAGACATACAGAATAGTGAATGGTAATAGACCAGAGGCAAAGTGTAGATGGGATAATTTAAGATAAGAAAAGCTGGCTAGAAACAAAACAAGCCAAGCTAAGGCTGGGCATTCATAAGTTAAAAAAAAGGTCACAGTATATTTATTTGAGAGCAGGGTGCCAGGCTCCCAAAGACAAAGGGAAAACAACAACAACAACAACAAAAAAGCCCTACAATATGTTGTCATTGAGTACTCTTAGGTCTGTCCAGGAGAGTCTGAATTTCTTACTTTTAAGGACAGCTTTGCTGGTTACAGTATGGTTTTTTTTTTGTTTTTCTTTTTTTTTTTTAATGGCTATTTTCTGCTAGGTTTAAGTGGCAAGCTACATTAGTTCTATTTTCATAGAACCTACATTCTGTAACTAATGGAAGCAAATGCAGTGGCCCACAACCAAGCACTGGGCTGAGCTCTTAGACTTCAGTAGAAGAGAGGGAGGAGGGATCACAGGAGAAAGTGAGGCCAAGATCATGATGGGGAAAACCATAGAGACAGTTGACCCAAGCTAGTGCGAGCTCATGGACTCTGGCCTGTCAGCTGGGGAACATGCATGCGACTCTGTAGGCCCTCTAAATGTGGGTGACAGTTATGTGGCTAGATCTGTTTGGGGAGCCCCTGGCAGTGGGACCAGGACTTACCTCAGGTACATGAAATTGCTTTTTAGAACACATTCCCTAGGGTAGGATGCCTTGACATAGAAGGGAGGGCCTCCTGCCTCAATTTAGTATGCCAGACTTTGTTGACTCCACAAGGGAAGTCTTATCCTCTCTGAGGAGTGCATGGGAGTGGGAGGTGGGTAGAAGAAGGGGAGGGAGGGGGAAACTGGATTGGGTAAAAGGTACCATTGTAAGAGAGGACATTTACAAGAAATGCCATTTCTTCCAAGGGTATGTTGATTGTTACTTTTATTATCTGTTATTTGCAAGATAACGGCACAAGGAAAGTGCCCTCCAATTTGTGGTAGAGCTAGTTTCTAGTTCCAGACACTTGTAGTTCAGATGTTTTGTGCTTGATCAAAATGAAATCAATCACTTAGATGATATTTTTGCTGGAAAGTTTTGGCCTGCACAATTGGCTGTTTTGTTGTTTTGTTTTGTTTTGTTTTGTTTTGTTTTGTTTTGTTTCTTTCTTTCTTTTTCATATAGAACTTAAACTTTAAACTTCTATGGTTCATTTGGAGCATACGTTTTCAAATAACAGTCCATTCTAAGAAATGAACCTATATGCCTTTGACTCTGTCTCCCTACTATCTGTAAGTGGAACCTGTTGTGGTCTGTGCTAAGAATGGTCACAAATATTCCATATGGATTTGACTATTAATATTGGAGAAGGTAGGGTTAGACAATCAAGTTATTATGCTGCAAGGTAAGCCCACAAAAGGTCACCACACTTAAAGCCCCAAAGACAATCTTCTTTGCTGGCTGGTGGCTGCATGGGAACTTGGCAAAATCATGCAGCCATAAGCCTTACAGTACTTTGTTTTTTTTTTTTTATGCACACACAAAAAAGCAGATCCTGGCTGGTGCACTTCAGTTAGCAAGAAACAGACCTACAGAAGCCCAAAAGCAAGGTTCATGCATTTGGGGCCTTTTTACTTGAGGGCTTTCCTGGAACTAACTGTAGGTTAGGTCTTTGTTCCCATTTTGCAGATGTTGGGACCTAGGTTTTAGGGTTAGAATGGTGTCATTAACATGATGTCAGTCATCCTAAGGTCTGGGGCTTGGGGGAGTGGCTATTACATTATATTATTCTCATCTGTGTGCAAAACAAAAAAATTAATGTTATTCCTTTTATAGCTGAGGAATGAGGATTGAAAAAGATCACTTTGACATTGCATTGGCTGTAGTAACACTGAACAGGTTAACTGACTCATAAGAACAAATGAAAAAGAATTCTAACATATTTAAAATCTTCCCTATGCTAATGTGTTCAGATATTAGAAACAAATTGATTACATCTGTAAAACAGAAAAGGAAGAAAAATGATACCCTCCGGAGGCAGCAGGGAGAGTTTAATAAGCTGCCTGAAATCACTCAACCTACAACATATCTAAAATGTTAATTAAGCAACTTTTTTTTTATCCTCACCTTTGCTCTGCTGGCTTTAGTAAAAGCCCGTCTGCCAGCATATCTCTCCACAGGTACCTATAATTCTGTTTGAAGTTGGTGATCTGGGCTTGGCTCATAACATTCACAGTAGATTTACCTGAAAGATCAATAAAAGCATGTTCAAAGCTAGATTGGCTTCATAGAGCCCAGGATTGTTATTAATTCATACAAACTTCCTGAAACTTTCAGTATAAAGAAAAGAGAAAGAAACTTGAGAATATTCACATTGTAAGAAATTGAATTGGTATTATGGAATCTCAGAATTGGTTTGGAGCCCAGTGAATCCCTTCACATGTCAAAATTTGTGGAAGTGCCAGGTGCTGGGTCCTTCTTAAATCTTCTAGGAGGTCTTAGAATCATCAATCACATCAAAAAGTCTTTGGTGAATTTCAGCTTCTTTACCCTGGATGCTGTGTAAGGTTAGTAACATGGGTCTTGCCCTTCTGTGAAGAGATGTCACTGGCCTCTGTAGAGGATGTGTATCTTGCTGCTAAATGTAATTTCAATTTTATGAAGGAATTGAAGATAGCAAAGAATAAGGAATATCAGTTAAAGAAAGTGTGAAAGTTCCATGTGAAAAAACAAAAGAAAAAGTAAGGCTGTTGTGGGTGAGGGGAAAAAAGTAAAGCCATATTTCAGGATGTATCTGATGATGTAGAGATATAAATAATTTGTTTAGGAACCAAATGGAAACCTAGCTAGGGTGATTCTGAGTGATTTATTGAACTTGAGTCTCAGTTTCTGTAACTGTTAGAAATAAGAGAAAATAACTGCGATTTAAATAAAGTGTTTCTTAATTTATAAGAATAGGAGTTTTAAAGAGTTATTTTGAAATCTATCCCCCGTGACAGAGATTCTATGTCTTAAGGGACAAGGAAGCAGAAGGGAAGATATTTGTGCCATATTCTGGGGTTTGAAGAGTTTTTGTGGGAGTGTTGGTGTTTTTACAGCTTGAAGTCAACTTAAGAATTCTTGACAATTTAAGAAAAGCAGAGCATTCCAGCAATAGGGTAGAGTTTGATGACAGATCAGTAATTTACCTAGCATCCATCATTCATTAGAAATGGGACTCATGTAAGGGCAGTTGTACTCCAGCTTTTTTAAAATTTAGATTTGTTAAAAAAAAAAAAACTGTTGTTGGCCAGGAGTGTAAAATTAGGACCAAGAAACTAATCAACCTGCAGAGAAGCTTTGATCTCTAAAATTCTGGAATTATCAGTAATTAGAGGAGATTTAAATAGGCTAAATGGTGGGATTAAGGTTGAATTATTATCACTTTGCACACTAAAATGTTGATTTTGTTTCTGGTAACAGAAAGAGCCCTTTAGTAAAACTGAGTTTTCATTTTGAATTAGATAACCTATAGATTCTAACTGGTTCAATTTTATAAACTATTTTATCTCATCAGCAGTTTGGGCATTAGTACTCACCACAGTGATGTAAAAATGCTGGTCTAGAGCTTTCTATACTTACCCATTTTAACTATTCTCTTCCAGGGAGTACTGCCAGGATTTGGGAGAGGATAATTTCATAAGGGCTTTTTATTTTCTGTTAGAAAACTATTTTAACATCTGAGCATACATTTCAAATTTTTAAGATATATTTTAAATACCATAAAAACCCAGCAAGTATACACAATGCTGTAATATGAAATGTTTAATACTAATTTGCTAACATGGGCTACCAAATTGACTTATTTTATTTCTGATCTGGAGAGTTTCCCAACATATGTATATTTTTTATATCTTAAACATGTGTCATTAATTATTTATTCACCAGCTGTTCATTGATTAGGAGTTAGCTATGTGTGTTGGTGTTCAGATGTTTGGAGAAGGAAACGTTTTTTGGTCTGTTTGTTAATTTAATTTTTCCATTTTTTTAAGTTGATGCTGTTACCTTCTTTGGATGACAAACACAAGTTTAGTGTTATTTCATTAAGCATTTATTAAGATAGTCAAATACTGTAGGAGCCAGAGGGATCAAGGACACCACAAGAACATGGGCTACAGAATCAACTAGGCAGGGCTTGCAGAGGATCACAGATACTGACTCGACAAACATGGACCCTGTATGGGTCTGAGCAAGGTTTTCTGTATATATGTTATGGCTGTATAGCATGGTGTTCTTGTGAGACTCCCAACAATGGGGATGGGGGCTGTCTCTGACTCTTTTGCCTGGGACTCTTTTCTTCCTGCTGGGTTGCCAAATCTAGCTATGATATAAGGGTTTGTGCCCAGTCTTACTACATATTGTTCTGTTATGTTCATTGGCTATCCTTGGGAGGCCTCTTCTCCTTCTCCTTCTTCTTCTAGAAAACAGAGGAGGAGTTGATCTTGGGAAGGGGAAGTGGGGTGAGGGACTTGGAGGAGAGGAGGGAGGGGAAACTGTTGTCAGGATGTAATGTATGAGAGAAGAATAAAAGTTAAAAAAGTCTTAGTGTCAGGTTTCAAAAATAAAATTTTACTACCCAACAGTTGTACTCTGAGAATAAAGCTAGAGAAAGAGAAAAAAATCATACAGACAAATAACTACACATAGAGGAAAACTTTTAAATCTGTTCTGAGGATTGATTGACTCCAAGGCCTTGGGCATATGAGGTAAGCTCTCTAGTATTAAGCCTCTTTCCAAACTGTGTGGATTTTTTATAGAAAAAAATGTTAGGAAAGTGGAATAAGTAAGTTGCCTCAAAATACAGACTAAGGAAAGACCTTCTTTCTACAAAAGCATTTCAATTGCAACCCGTGGTTAATTAAAGTTGATTAGTGAACTAAACAGAAGAAGAACCTCTACCTGGAGGTGCTGAGACAGAAATTGCCTGGACCCATTACATTTCCACCCAAGGAAGATCAGTTTGAATGAGCAAAATGCATGAGAGAGAAAGAGGTGGAGACAAGAATTAAGTAAGGCCTGCTCACAGAAGGTCTTAATGGAGATAGTACTGAGCTTAGATCACATCTGGGGTGGTCAAGAATTCTTCTAAAAATCTGAATAAAGGGATGCAACTTCTTTAGTGGTTAGATAAATGCATCAGCGGACTTAATATGCGTTAGACAGACCTCACATGAGGCTAGGAGGAGGTCATATGGAAATGAAGGATTTAAACCAGGATAATGGTGGAGAGTATAGAGAACACAAACTTGATTTAAGATTGATTTTGAATATTAAATTGATATGGCTTCATAGGTGGTGTGAATGTGTGAATTAGGGGAAATTATCCAGTATACTTCTGAATAACTAGGTAATTGATGGTCAGTGACAAAGAGAATTAGAGAATGAAAACTGGAAATCTTCATGGGGAAGAGATAGATATTCCAGTTTCGTCATATCAAATGTTAGAAGCTAGAGAGACATCTGAGTGGCAACACTAAAATCTAGATTTTAGAAAGAGTTGAGAAAAGCATATGGATTTTAGAGTTCCTGATGGTCAATCAGTAGCTAAAGATGAGGATGGAATAAATCATTATTTATGTACCATTCTATAGTTAGAAAGTTATATTTACATTTTAGGATATGTTATATCTATATGTCCTCATCAAATTGTTCATTTGAAATATGTTCTGTTAAATTGTGTTGCTTTATAGAGAAGTTTTCAACAAAGACTGTTGTTGGAAACATTTGACTGAGAATAGCTGAGAAGTGTACCCCGGAGTGTACCTGAATCAGGAGGATGCATTACTCTTCCCAGGTTTCCCAGACTCTACCTTTATACATATCCAAAAGAGGCATGCATATTTAGAAACTAGAGCTCCTTTTCTTTCTTTTCCTTTCCTAACCTTTCTTTTTCTTTCCTTTCCTACCTTGCTCTCTTTTATTGAAAATAGATTCTGGTGCTCAGAAATCCCTACCCATTGCTGCCTCAGTTGCCAGCCAGCAGGGAAGACTCCTGCAGGCAGACTTCCCCACCAAAACCTCCCATCAGACCTATAAAACCCATGCCCTTCCCCAAACCTATTCTTCTCCCTGCAACCTCAGCAGCTTCTGGAGACAAAGAATCCACCAGCTCTTATTTGACCAAGAGCAGCTCCCTGAGACACAGAATCCGCCATCTCCAATTAGACTAAGAGCTACAATTGGGCTCAGAGTGGCTCCCTGAGAAACAGACACAGCAAGCACAGATCGGACCAAGAGCAGATTACTCGGACACAGGTACCTCTTGCACATTTTGGAAGAAGAGTTGGGTAGATGCCAGTGCAAAAATACATACAACAGTATAAAGAGCAATATGGCACCACCAGAACCTAGTGATTCTACAACAGCAAAACCCGAACATCACAATGTAGAAGAAGCAGAAGAAAGTGACCTTAAAAATAACTTTATGAAGATGATAGAGGTCTTTAAAGAGGAAATGAAAAATTCTCTCAAAGAAATTGAGCAAAAAACAAACAAAAAATTGGAAGAAGTCAATAAATCCCTTGAAGAAAGCCAGAAAAACCAAGAAAAAGCAATTAAACAGGTGAAGGAAAGAGTTCAAGACCTGAAAATTGAAATAAAAGCAATGAAGAAGATACAAACTGAGGGAATGCTGGAAATGAAAAATCTGAGTAAACAAACAGGAACTACAGATGCAAGCATAACCAACAGAATACAAGAGATGGAAGACAGACTCTCTGGTGTAGAAGATACAATAGAGGAAATAGATTCATCAGTCAAAGAAAACACTAAAGCCAAAACTCATAACCAAAAACATCCAGGAAATCTGGGACACCATGAAAAGACCAAACCTAAGAATAATAGGGATAGAGAAAGGAGAAGAATACCAACTCAAAGGCAGAGAAAATATATTCAACAAAATCATAGAAGAAAACTTTCCCAACATAAAGAAGGAAATACTTATGATGATATAAGAAGCTTATAGAACACCAAATAGACTAGACCCCCAAATAAGTACTCTTGCCACCTAATAATTAAACCACTAAATATACAGAATAAAGAATATTAAGAATAGCAAAGGAAAAAAGCCAAGTGGCTTATAAAGGCAGACTCATCAGAATAACACCTGACTTCTCAATGGAGCCTCTGAAAACCAGAAGCACAGATGTAATGCAGACACTAAGAGATCATGGATGCCAGCCCAGACTAATATACCCAGCAAACTTTCAATCACCATAGACAGAGTGAACAAGACATTCTAAGACAAAACCAGATTTAAACAATACATCCTCACAAATCCGGCTCAACAGAAAGCACTGGAAGAAAACTCCAACCAAAGGAAGTTGGATGCACCCACAAAAACACAGGCAATAGATAACCCCACAACAGCAAATCCCAAATAAGGGAAATACACACACAACACCATCAAAAGATAACAGGAACTAACAATCACTGGTCACTAATACCCCCTTAATATCAATGGACTCAATTTGCCTATAAAGAGAAACAGGCTAACAGAATGGATATGAAAACAGGATCCATCCTTTTGCTGCATACAAGAAACACACCTCAACTTCAAGACACTACCTCAGAGTAAAAGGCTGGGAAAAGACTTCCCAATCAAATGGACTTAAGAAGCAAGCTGGTGTAGCTATCCTAATATCTAACAAAATAGACTTCAAAATAAAATCAATTAAAAGAGATCGGGAAGGGCATTATATATTCATCACAGGAAAAATCAACCAAGATGAAGTCTCAATTATGAACATTTATGCCCCAAATACAAGGGCACCCACATAAGTAAAAGAAACATTACTAAAGCTTAAATCACACATGAAAACCCACAAAATAGTAGTGGGAGACTTCAACACCCTACTCTCACCAGTGTATAGATTTGCCAGACAGAAACTTAATGGAGAAATAAGGGAACTAACAGATATTATGACTCAAATGGACTTAAGGGCTATCTAAAGAACATTCCACCCTAACAAAAAAGAATATACATTCTTCTCAGCACCTGATGGAACCTTCTCTAAAATCTACCACATACTTGGTCATAAAGCAAATCTCAACAGATACAAAAAAAATTAGAATAACTCCTGTATTTTATAAAACCATGATGGCTTAAAGTTAGATTTCAACAACAAAACTTACAGAAAGTCTACAATCTCATGGAAACTGAATAATGCTCAACTGAATCAACATTGGATCAAGGAAGAAATAAAGAAAAAAATTAAAGACTTCCTAGAATTCAATGAAAATGAATGTACGACATACCCAAACTTATGGGACACTATGAAAGCAGTGCTAAGAGGGAAATTCAGAGCACTAAATGCCCACATAAAGAAGTTGCAGAAATCTCACATTAGCAACTTAACAGCACATCTGAAAGCTCTAGAACAAAAAGAAGCAAACTCTTCCAGAAGGAATAGACTCCAGGAAATAATGAAATTGAGGGTTGAAATCAATAAAATAGATACAAAGAGAACAATACAAAGAATCAATGAAACAAAGAGTTTGTTCTCTGAGAAAATAAACAAGATGGACAAGCCCTTATCCAAACTAACCAAAAGGCAGAGAGAAAACATCCAAATTAACCAAATAAGAAATGAAAAAGAGAGATATAACAACAGACAATGAAGAAATCCAGAGAATCATCAGGTCATAGGAAAATCTAAAAGAAATGGACAATTTTATCGATAGGTACCACATACCAAAATTAAATCAAGACCAGACAAACACTTTAAATAGAACTATAAACCCTAAGGAAATAGAAACAGTCATGAAAATTCTCCCAACCAAAAAATGCTCAAGACCAGATAGTTTCAGTGTATAATTCTACAAGATTTTAAAAGAAGAGCTACTACCAATATTCTTCAAATTGTTCCACACAATAGAAACAGAAGGAACATTACCAAATTCTTTTTATGAAGCTACAATTACTCTGATACCCAAACCACACAAAGATGCTACAAAGAAAGAGAATTACAGACTAATCTCCCTTATGTACATTGACGCAAAAATACTCAATAAAATACTGGCAAACTGAATCCAAGAACACATTAAAAAAAATCATCCACCATGACCAAGTAGGCTTCATGCCAGAGATGCAAGGATGCTTCAACATACGAAAATCTGTCAATATAATTACACCATATAAATAAACTAAAAGAAAAAACAACCACACGATCATTCTATTCAATGCTGAGAAAGCCTTTGACAAAATCCAACATCCCTTCATGATAAAGATCTTAGAGAAATCAGGAATACAAGGAACATATCTACACATAATAAAGGCAATTTACAGCAAACTGACAGCCAACATCAACTTAAATGGAGAGAAACTCAAAGAGATTCCACTAAAATCAGGAAGGACAAGGCTGTCTACTCTCCCCATATTTATTCAATACAGTACTCAAAGTCCTAGCTAGAGCAATAACACAAGGAAAGAAGATCAAGGGGGATACAACTTGGAAAGGAAGAAGTCAAACTTTCACTATTTGCAGATGATATGATAGTATACATAAGTGACCCCCAAACTTCTACCAGGGAACTCTTACAGCTGATAAACACCTTCAAATAATGTGGCGGGATACAAGATTAACTAAAAAAAAAAACCCAGTAGCTTTCCTATATACAAATGATAAACAGACTGAGAAAGAAATCAGAGAAATACCACCCTTTATAATAGCCACAAATAATATAAAATACCTTGGGGGTACCTCTAACTAAGCAAGTGAAAGACCTATATGATAAGAACTTTAAGTCTCTGAAGAAAGAAATTGAAGAAGATATCAGAAATTGGAAAGATCTCCCATGCTCATGGATAGGTAAGATTAACATAGTAAAAATGGCAGTCTTACCAAAAGCAATCTACAGATTCAATGTAATACCCATCAAAATCCCAACAATTCTTCACAGACCTGGAAAGAATAATACTCAACTTCATATGGAAAAACAAAAAACCCGAGATAGCTAAACAATCCTGTACAATAAAGCAACCTCTGGAAGCATCACCATCCCTGACCTCAAGCTCTACTACAGAGTTATAGTAATAAAAACAGCTTGGTATTGGCATAAAATCCAACATGTGGACCAATGGAATTGAATTGAAGACTCTGATATTAACCCACGCACCTATGGACACCTGATTTTTGAAAAAGAATCCAAAACTATACAATGGAAAAAAGAAAGCATCTTTAACAAATGGTGCTGGCATAACTGGATGTCAACACGTAGAGGGTTGCAAATAGATCCATATCTATTGCCATGTACAAAACTCAAGTCCAAATGCATCAAAGACCTCAATATAAACCCAGTTATACTGAACCTGATAGAAGAGAAAGTAAGAAGTAGTCTGGAACAAATTGGCACAGGAGACCACTTCCTAAATATAACACTAGTAGCACAGACTGAGAGCAATAATTAATAAATGGGACCTCCTGAAAATGGGAAACTTCTGTAAGGCAAAGGACACAGTAAATAAGACAAAACAACAGCCTACAGAATGGGAAAAGATCTTCACCAACCCCACATCTGACAGAGGGCTGATCTCCAAAATATATAAAGAATTCAAGAAACTAGAAATCAAAATACCAAACAACCCAATTACAAAATGGGCTACAGAGCTAAACAGAGAATTTTCAACAGAAGAGTCTTGAGTGGCTGAAATACATTTAAAAAATTGCTCAACATTCTTAGCCATCAGGGCAATGCAAATCAAATCCACTCTGAGATACCATCTTACACCTGTCAGAATGGCTAAGATAAAAAACACTGATAGCAGCTTATGTTGCAGAGGATGTGAAGCAAGGGGAATACTCCTCCACTGTTGGTGAGGGTGCAAACTTGTACAGCCACTTTGGGATGAGTATGTCAGTTTCTCAGATAATTGGGAATCAATCTTCCTCAAGACCGAGCTACACCACTCTTGGGGATATACCCAAGGAATGCTCAGTCATACCACATGGACACATGCTCAACTATGTTCATAGCAGCATTATTCATAATAGCCAGAACCTAAAAACAACCTAGATGCCCATCAACTGAAGAATGGATAAAGAAAACGTGGTGCATTTAGACAATGGAATACTACTCAGCATTAAAACACAATGACATCATGAAATTTGCAGGCAACTGGAAGGAACTAGAAAATATCATCCCGAGTAAGGCAACCCAGACTCAGGACAAATATGGTATGCACTCACTTATGAGTGGATACTAGTTGTAAAACAAACGATAACCAGATGACAACCCACAGCTCCAGAGAAGCCTGATAGCAAGGAGGACCCTAAGAGATATGCATGGATTGCCCTGGGAAGGGGAAATAGGAGATCTCTATGAGTAAACTAGGGATGAGGGGTGAGGCAATGGAGGATGGAGGATACAGGACAAGAACATGGGAGAATGGGATGGTTGAGCTGGAGTGGGGATGGAGTGGGGGAGCACTCCATGATGGAGGGAGAAGACATGGGGATAGGGAGAAGCCGGTTGCTGGGGAGGTTCCCAAGAATCCACAAGGATGGCCCCAGCTTAGACTTCTAGCAACAGTGGAGAGAGTGCCTGAATCGGCTTACCCCAGTAATCAGACCAGTGAATACCCTGTGTCATCATAGAGCCTTCATCCAGTAACTGATGAAAGCAGATGCAGAGATCCACAGCCAAGCACCAGGCCGAGCTCCAGGAGTACAATTGAAGAGAGAGAAGAGGGATTCTATGAGCAAGGGGCATCAACATCATGATGGGAAAATCTACACAGAAAACCAAACCAATCCAGTGGGAACTCATGAAATTTAGACCAACAGCTGTGAAGCCTCCATGGGATTGGACTAGGCCCTCTGCATAAGTGAGACAGTTGTGTAGCTTGATCTGCTTAAGGGACCCCTGGCAGTGGGATCATGATCCATCACTGGTGTATGAGCTGGCGTTTTGGAACCCATTACCTGTGGTGGGACACCTTCAACAGCCTTTATGCAGGGGGAGGGTCTTGGACCTGCCTGTACTGAATGTACAGGCTCTGTGGACTCCCCATGGGAGACCTTGCCTTGTTGGAGAAGGGAATAGGGGGTGGGTTGCGGGGGGCGGGGGAGGAGGCAGAAGGAGTAGGAGGAGGGAGGAGGGGGGATCTGAGATTGGTTTGTAAAATGAATAAAAAAATTCCTTAATTAAACAAAGGATCAATGAGAGGAATTGCATGAATTTACTTTTTTTGAAAACTACCCTTACTAGATAGCCACAAAAAGATGGATTGAATGAATTATAACCGCTACAGTCACACTTTGTACACTCCGCTCTAGATTATATAGGAATGGGAGTTGAAAAATTTGGTGTATTCATTCACTCTGTGGATGTTTTGTGAGATTGGTTAATTGCATTAAGAATAGTGAACATGTTAATGATAAATAAAGGAAACTCAAGCTAAAAAAAAGATTCTTCTCTCCTACAATTCATCCTGACCACAGTTTCCTTCCCTCCATTCCTTACAGCTTTACCCCACCTATCCCAGATGTACTCCCCTTCCTCTATTGCCCTTTAGAAAAGACACACTCCACAACCAGAAAAAACAAAACAAGATACAATAAGACAAGGCAAAAGCCCTCATGTCCAGTGTGCCAGGTGTAGTGACCTTACTTGAACAAGCCCATATGCAGCACCCCTCCATGACTTCTGCCTCAGCCCCTGCCTCCGAGATCCAGACCTGTTTGAGTTCCTGTCCTGACTTCCTTCAGTGATGAACAGCAATGGTGAGTTGTAAGCTAAATAAACCCTTTCTTCCCCAACTTACTTTTGGGTCATTGTGTTTTGACGAAGCAGTAGAAACCATAACTAAGACATCCAGGCTGGGCAAGGTAACCCAACTAGAGTTTCAAAGACCAAAGAATGATTTCTTTCATAGAGTAATTATCTACAAGCCAGGCAGTAGTGGAGCTTAGTTTTTCATAATTGAAGTTTTTCTATTTGCTCAGATGCTTTATTTTGAGAAGAATGAAAAAGAAACTGAATTTCAAGCTACTCTTGAAGGGTGGTACACTAGATATGATCATGGAAAGCCTGCTATATATCTGTATTCTCCTTTAAAACCTTTAATGGGATGTTGTGCTGTCACCTGGAATCTTCAGTATGCTCCTGTAGGGCAGGAACTAAGTATCACACATGGGTGCAGGTCATTCCAAGCTTTAGTAAAAGATCTCAAACAATGTCTGTTGGGAAGAACATTAGTTGAATAAGTCATTTCCTCTGGAGTCTCTCTATACCTTCGGGAGAAAGAAGAGGGGAATGTTTACAATTGGAAACAATTTTATTTTGTGTGTTTTTGCTCATGGCCCAAATATGAATTATCACAACAGCCTCATTTACTGAAGCCTTCTTCTTCAGCTAGAACTATATGGGGGGAGATGGTGGGTAGTAGCAAATAGGTCCTAACTGGAGCAAGTAGGCTCCTGGAAAGTTCAATAAAAATGTATACATTTTCTCCTCTTTCTCTAACCTGTGATCTCCCTCAGCTTCTTGTCATAAGGTCATGACACGAGGTCAGCACTTTCTTTTCCTCCCCTCCCCACCACCATTATAATTTAATTCAGGCACACTGTAATGGAGCCTACCAACTACAGACTATAACCTCTATGCTGGGACCTCAAATAAATCTTTTCTGAACCTGTTCTTTCTAGCAGTTTGTTACAATTTCAACAAACTAACAGAAAATTGGGGCCAGAAATGCTGTCATTGCAGCTTCACCCAACCATGTGATTCTTAAACCTTCAGAACCGGTTTGTGGCACAAATTTGAATATATATCCAGTTGTGTGCTTCAGAAGCCCTAGGGCAGTGGTTTTCACCCTTCCAAAATGCTGTAATCCTTTAACCCAGTTCCTCATGGTTATGGTTGTGGTGACCCCTAACCATAAAATTATTTCATTGCTACTTTATAACTGTAATTTTACTACTGTTATTAATCATATGGTAAATATCTGATATGCAGGATAGCTGATATGTGACTCTAAAAGGGTTGAGATGCATGGGTTGAGAACCACTGCCCTAGGATGTCAAATCTGTACGGACCAGTATTATGTTAAGCATTACATTACACAGGCATATTCTACATAAATATTTCATTTTTTTAAACCAGAGTTGTATAGTTTTCAGTTTATATGGCTTTATAGAATGAATAGCTACTTCACTTTTTGAATGACTGTAAATGTCATTGTTCTTTTATTTTTTTGTGCCTTAATGTTCACTTCCAGTGTACAGACATATAACTAATTTTTGTATGTGTTTTATTTTGTGAATAATACACCTGGTGTTAGGCAGTACTATAAAAATGAAGTGTGTTTAGCTTACTTTTTTGGAGGCTGGAAGGCCAGTGTCAGAAAGCTCCTTTGTTTGGTCTTTGGTGAAAACAATCTAGCTCTATTAAACATAGCTGATGGCATCACAGTGCCAGAGAGAGAATGTCACACCTGAGACAGAAGCAGGAGAGATTAAGAGGGCATTCCAGACATGCCTGCAGTCACCTGCACTGATTCCTGCTTGAAAAACATCAACTTCTCCCATGCTTCAGGAAGTTTTTGGCTAATCCCATGATGTTCATGCTGTGATTCCACCATCAGGCCTGTCTTGCCAGTCCAGTCACTATTATATTTCCCAGAGTTCATAAGCTGAGTAGGATTGATGAGTACTTCTTTTCTGTGGTAGTGTGCGTATTGCCTTTAGAAACTATGAAAGCTGGCCAGTAGGAATGAAGCTTCCAGGTCAGCACCAGCTTGATATCTCCATGTTCTGTGAATGGTTCATGGTGTCATTAACAACAGGGTCTTAGCATCAAGTTCTGGAGGGTAACCAGCATCATCAACAATAGCCAGTAATGTTTGCGGCTCTATGGGACCTCACTATCTAACAAATCCAAAATAGATAACCATTGGTGACATGGGAATTTTGTTTGTTAGCCTGTAAGGCTGTGATATCTAGCAGGGTATTGCCATCCTTAAAATTCCCTCCTCTCTTTCTCTCTGTCTCTCTCTCCACACACACGTTACGTATAAGCTTCTATAATAGTAGACATTCATTTGACTTTTTCAAAGAATCTATAGTATTATTTAGCCCTCTCTATATTCCCTCCTCTGACTTGCTTTCCTGTCTCCATACTAGTCTAACTCTTCTTATTCCATTATTCTTCTTTAATACTTTGTATTGCTTTGTTCTATTCCCCACCATGGAAAGCTCTCTCCCCATGGCCTATTACTAAATAGTTATTCCAAATCAAGCACACATATCTGAAGTGCCAAAGCTAACATTCACAAATGAGAGAAGACAAGTGATATTTGTCTTTCTGGGTCTGGGTTATTTCACTTAGAATGATTGTTTCCATATCTGTCCATTTACTTGTGAATTTCTTAATTTCATTTTTCTTTAAACCTGGATAATGTTCCATTGTGTAAGTGCACCACATTTCTGTTATCCATTCATCAGATAATATACATTTAATTTGTTTCCATTTCCTATTGTGATAAGAGCAGCAATGAGCATGGGTGAGCAGGTAGCTCTACGTAAGGAGAAAGTCTTTTGGGAATATGCCACAGTGCGGTGTAGCTGGATATTTGTGCTATCATTGTCCTTGTTGATATCAGAACAATACAAGCCTCTCACATGAATTGCAAACTGTTTCCCATTCTTCTGTTTTAAGAGAGTGATTATATGGAAATACCATTAATTTTAAAAATCTTGTTAGAATTCCCCCATGAAAGTATTTAGATATGTATATATGTTTTTGAGGAGTCCTTAAAGTTCAATTTTCTTAATATTTGTAAAGTAATAAAATAATTTCACTTATATTGAGTGCATGGTCATTATGCCTTTAACATCATTGGTCCTTTTTTATTTGAGGGGCCAGAGGGAAACAGACAAAGATTTTTCAAGTGCTGAAAGAAGAAGATGATATCTCAGAATTATCTAATTAACAAAAAGTTCTGTTAGTCATGAAGATGAAATCAAGACAAATCCAGATGAAGGGAAACCAAAAAATTAGTGGTGAGAACGGCCAAACAGTCTTTAAACAGCTCTGTCAACATCGAGAGGCTGTAATATGGAGATCCTTGGGTCCCTGGTACTGGTGCTGCAAGATAGAGTCATCCCATAGTGGCTGTCTCACCCTGGAGAGGCTGAGAACTGAAGAAGCCAAGAACATGGCAGTTTTCAAGACACTGAAGGTTCCCGAAGAACCTTTCATCCTCAGCCTGAAAATGCTGGCTCTAATGCCAGTGAAAGACTCATCACCAAATTAATTCCACAGAAGAAGGAAGGTCAATGAGGAGACAGAATAGTCTTCAGTGTTTCTTTTATAAAATCTAGGCTTGTACAAGAAAGTACTGCCCATATTTAGGATGTGTCTTCCCATCAATTAAAGCAATCAAGATAATCCATCAGTGCTCAGGTGATTCTAGTGGCAGTTTACATTTAAAACCAACCCCTTCCCCCCCACAACTCTGCCCTTTAATTTACACTGTTACCATCTGGCTGCCAGTGTTGGGCTTGTCCCCCATAACTCACCAGTGATCCTAATATGTCACAAAAGGTGAATTTGTCTCTGATAGGTTGAAGCGAAAGTCTTGACTCCTTCCTTGGTCTTCTCCATCATCACTGTAACAAAGTGGTTGTTTCATGACTGTTATTAGGTAATGTGGATGTCCGAGTAGCTCACTCAGTCTCCATTACATTCTGCAGTGAGGAACTTTGCTGATACTGTTGAGTTTGGGAGTTGTTGAGGGACTGTGAGGGCTGTTCTTGGTTGTCAGCTTGAGTACATCTGGAGTTAACTAAAGCCCATGTGACTGAGTACACCTGCATAGCAATTTTCTTAATTAAATAACTTGAAGTGGGAAGACTCACCTTTAATCCGGATCTTTTGAAGTGGGGAATCTACCTTTGACCTGGGACACACCTTCTGCCAGCAGCCTATATAAAGGACATGGAAGAAGTAATTGCTCCTTACCTGCTTGCCCTTGCTCTCACTGACAAGTCCATTCCTCCACTGCCATTAGAGCTTACTTCTTCAGGATTCTGGAATATACTTAAGACCAGGTGAGACATCCAGCCTCATGGACTGAACAGTTACTAGATTGGGGAGACATCCATTTTTGACTAGTTGGACCACAACCTGTAAGTCACTCTAATTATATATATATAATATAAACATAAAAAGTGTGTGTGTGTGTGTGTGTGTGTGTGTGTGTGTGTGTGTGTTCTTTTCTCTAGAGAACCCTAACTAATACATAGTATTATTGTAGGACACAGTAGTATTGTAGGAAAATTTTTTATTTGCTCAAAATAGTTTCCCACATCTATCCATGTTGCATGACCCAATCAGTGTTTAGATTATGCACGCATCTCAGAGAAGGGAGTTACTTATGTGGTATCTTTTATGGTTAGGAAGAAGCTTTAACATTTGTCATTCTCACATCTATCAGAAGTTCTTCAGAGAAAGAAGAGTTATTAGATCTATTATATCTATTAGGCCTATTAGATCTAGAAGGTCCAGATACCACCTTAAAACTATGATATCAAAAGACCACAGAACCACTACCACTGGGTTAATGTGTAAATATGTAGAGTATTTACCATATCTGCTTTGAGCTAATTATGTTTCTAACTATGGAGCTGAAAGATCAAGGCAGATAAGTGCTGATGGTTAAAGACACCCATGGTACATATGTGGCCCAAAGAGGTTGTGTTTAGCCCACAGTCTAAATGTCCTACATTTAGAGACCTCTGGAACTCTTATTATGTATTTATTTAAGAATGGTTAGGTCATATGCTCTATGAAGATACTTATATGTAAATCATAACTGATAATAATAACCAGGAGTTCACATTTTTTTATGCTAGAGGGGTACTTTTTAACTGTTATTTTTGTTTAGAGGCTAGTTTAGGCTCCACTAGAAGATGTTGAGATACTCTTGGCCTTTGGGAAATGTACTGATGTTTACAAACTAATGGGGTCCAGCTTTTGTACAGCATTGCTAATTAAAACAAAGTAATTGTAGGGAGTTAGTCTCTAGAAATTAAACACTATCAAAACTAATGAACCATTTAAAAACTGGGCATAGAAGTTCTCCTAAGAAATGTAATTTTTAATTTTCTCAAATGGAGGTTTTTCCTAATCGTTTCTCAATCCTATATATCATGACTTTGCACAGTAAACTTCCACTGAGAGTGAAGGAGATTTCACAATAAAATCTATTTGCTGTGCATTACCTTCTATGTACTGTGCACTGTGGACAGATACTCTGTTATTTCATTTCCTCACTTTCATAGGTCTTTGTTTATATTAAGGCTACTATTTTATACCTTTGAGCAAAAATATGTGCACTACATGTCTGAAATAACACTGTATTTATAAGTTACTTACTAGGTGACACTTTAATTTTATTTAAATAAAATAAATAAAATTACTTACTGACTTACTTACTTTTACAGCTATGTTAATATGATGCGATGTGATGATGGTAGATAACGAATTTCACAAACTACTTAATAGAGAAGATCCCTGTGGCTTGTTTTCTCTCCCATTCTCATTGCCTGATTTTAGATGACCTTGTGCAGTTTGGAAGCTTCTTTTGTTCACCTGTAAAATGGGGAGACAAGAACGTGCTGAACAAAATTTCATCCATTTGTTTTCTGACCTGAACTATGGAGATCATGGCAATAAGCAATCAGGGTACCCTTCAAATTTCCCATCACTGGCCTCAATTGTTCTGCTTGTGCTCTCTGCCAAGTAGGAGTGATGAATGACTCTTTGATGACTTGATGTCAATTATTGTTACAGATATGGCACGTATCTGGAATAAAAGCCTATGGTGATATTTCATTTGTGCTGAAATGTGATTTTATTTGTATGTTAATAAATAAAGTTGCCTGGAGATCAGAGGTAAAAGCGAGCCATTAAGCAGAAGTCAGGCAGTGGTGGCACATGCCCTTAATCTGATCACATGGCAGACAGAGTCTCTGTGTGGTCAAGGACACAGTCAAGCGTGGTGACCCGAACCTTTAATCCTAGTACCAACCATAGAGACCTGGAGGTCTGTATAGACAGGCAGTGATGGGGAAGTCATGTGGTTGGGTTTAGAGCCAATGGGAATGCAGAACAGAAAGGCAATAAAAAGACAAGTCACACAGGAAGAAGGTCTCTCTCAGGAAGTGACGGCGGCATGGTGGTCAGATAAGGTAGTCTTGGCTCTTGCTCTGATCTCTTTGGCTTTAACTCTGTATTTGGCTCTGTGTTTCTTATTTACTGAATAAGTACCCAAACTAGGTTCAAGTTTAAGATCTGTGACACAGAATAATAATTAGCTTCTCAATTAGTTACTTCAAGACAATGACCTGCCCTGAGTAATTCATGGTAACATCATTAAGATTAAACTAATTTACATCCCATGTGCTTTCCTTGGTCATTGGAAAAGACCACCTTGGAAAAAGATCTTTTGGAAAAGATCACTTTCAAGAGTAGATTCTCCTCAACTTTTAATGGAGTTCTGTCCCAATAACATCCTTGTAAGTTGAAGCTGTTGAAAGTAGAAAATAAATTTCATATGTCATACCTTAGCTTGTCTTGTCTTAAACATACTTCAACATGCATTGGTCTATAGTTGGACAAAATCATTAAGTTTGGAGACCATGTTCTATTGAAGTATTAAATATCTGTTGCTAAAATCCTTCCCGGAGGAGACAATATCTACTCCTCTACCTAAGGTCTCATGACAAACTGAGGCATGACTTTACCAAAGTTCACTTTAGAGAGTTGATGAGTTTATTGGGCTTCTTTACAGAGCAGTGGTGAGGGGTTACTTTCAGCAGTGTGGAAGCTCCTCTCTCCAAAGCCTACACCTGCAAAGGGTTGACCCAGCAGGGATTAATTAAGGCTTCCCTAAAGCTGCATAGATGGAGCTTCACAGCTCCCATAATCTTCCTTCTAGCTCCTCACCCTGGCTGCACACAATTAAAGCAGAGTTGCATACAACAGATGGTAGGAAGGGAGAGCCCACCTACTCAAGTGAGGGTCTTGTCTTATGTAATATATGAATATTTATATCCCAAATACTGAAATGTATTATACTGTGGGGTATTGATTGTTACAATCATCATTACCTGGTGAATTCAGAGCTGAAGCTGGTTGTCATTATCATTTGTTGCACTGGAGTTACACTTCAAATTTCTAGTCCAGGAAAAGATAAGAAGTGCTGGAATAGGTGTTGCTAAATAGGAAGAAGAGGAAGGAGGAGGAGGAGGAGGAGGAGGAGAAGAAGAAGAAGAAGAAGAAGAAGAATTGTATGGGCATGTGTATGTGAAGGCCATTCAAGTTTGATTTGATTTTGTTTTGTTTTGAATGATACTTGGTCTCTTTATGTAGCCAAGGCAAGCCTCAAAATCAACATCTTCCTGCCTCCCCCTCTTTAGTGCTGGATTACAGGTGTACTCCACCATACTTGGCTCATCAAGATTGGCATTTATCATCACACACTTGTGATGAAAATTCTCTGTATTCCTTGTAATACTGTGTTTACTTTAATTTTTCTACCAACTCTAGACCAGCATTTGTTTAAAAAAAAAAAACAAGTGAAATGTGCATAAAATATGAGGATATTTACAGTTTGTTCCAGAATGCTGTTTTGACACATAGTGCAGAAAAATAAGACTAAATTTGTTGGGACTCACAAAATTTTGTGTTTTTCCCCTTATTCACAAATGTTAATGAAACTTTCAAAAATGTCAGTGTTCTATGATAAAAATTGATAGTTTAATGCCATTTTATTCCAAGCCTTGTTTTTGAATGTCTTGATATTTGTTAAGCTAAAGTGTCTGTCAGTAAATAATATTCACTCATGCATCTTGCTCTTTCTTTTTAATGTTTTGAAAATTTTGACTCTGATGGAAAAATACTGATTAACTATTCCAAAACTATTTTGATCATATTCCAAGACCCAAGTGGTACATGAATAAGCATTTACGTTTTCTATTTTAAAAATAATTGGATCCTTCTAATCCTAGGTGTCCATATCCCATGTGTTAGCTGGCACAGAACTAAGTAAATAGCCCTTTTTGTATTTGCATTTTAATTTCCCTTTAACGGGTTGCAATCTATGTTTTCATACAGAGAATATTCCTGCATTATAAATAGATGTCACTTGAGCTGTCATTTCAAAGATCTATGATAAGAGTCTGAAAGTCTAGAGACCATGTTTAAAGTCACAAATTTAGTTAGAGTTTTTGAAACAATTTAAACTGTTTTCCTTAAGATGGAAATGTGTATAGCCTCCTAATTGGTAATCACAACTTGTGACAAGCTGCTTATTAACATGAATCGCATATATGCAACAGTTTAACATTGACAAGATCATCTTAAATTACATACACTGTATAAAAATGGATTGATTCACTTGCCTATGTATGCATACTCATTATGGACATACGATACTTCACAGAGACACAGTCTATCAATACAGGAAGATTTCTTCCAAATATATGTCAGTCTTCTATGAGAGGTGAAAGACATTTTAGGAAGTCCAAAAGGTACATTAAATAACTAAACTAAGAGAGAGAGATGTTTATTTATGATTAACATTCTACTTAATTGTGATCCTAGTGCCGTGGTTTTCTATGTTAAATATTTTTAAAAATGATATCATTTCTATTTCGTGCTGAAGTTTCCTTTGCAGTGGGAAATATTTTAAACTAAAGACTTCCCATCTGGCCCTGCCAAGGTGAATTTTTCCTTCATAGCCTTGACTTACAGTGGAAGTTGATGTGAGAGTTTGTCATGGTTGTTTTGACAGTCCGGCCATCCTCATTCAGGGATGAGTTCCCTGTGGTTTGTCAATTATCCTGCTAACCCTACAGCAAGAGCAACACTCAAGGCACTGAACTGTCAACCAGTAACCAAGAAATAATGTCAGGCTCCAGGAAGGCAGGAACGAGAGGACCGGGTGCTTCCAACAACAGAAGCCTGTATATCACTCAGTATTTGTTTTATTTATGGAGGTTCGTAACAAATTAATTACTGTGAATCACATGATGAGGTGCCACCTATTGCTTTGGACATTCCTTCCTGTCTAAATTTAGAGCAAGGATTTGAGTGCTGGTTCCCATTTTGCTAGCATAAGTTTCTGGTGCATGATGCTTTCGGGAAAAAGGTAGATCACCTGAACTTATTTTATTTTAATGTTTTGTTTTTCCACTTGCCTCATGCTCATTGTAAGATATTTAGGGAAGGAAAATTACCTGGGGACTTGCACAAGTTTTTAAAAACAACTTTTAAGGTTTTGAGAAGTCTCATCTGTAGGGAAATTAACATATATATCAGGTAGAAATTAATACATATATTAGGTAGAATTGTATCTTGTCGGTGACAAAAAGACTTTCAAAATCAAGTGCCAAAGGGAATTTATACTGCACAATTCATAATTATTACTAGATTTTAAAAATTATTTCATTATTGTATGTGTATGGGTGCTTTGCCTGCATATGATGTCAGTGCACCAGATGTGTGTCGGTCTAGTGCCCATGGAAGCCATTGGATCCAGACAGTTGTGAGCTGCCATGTAGGTGCTGGGAATAAAAGCCAGGTCCTCTATAAGAGTAGCCAGTGACCCTTAACTACTGAGTCATCTTTCTAGTTCCTCATCACCAGATTTTTAAGGGAAAAAATACGAAGGATTTCAAGTGCAAATAATATCTATCCAAAAATATGGAAACATAATAAAGAGGAACTCAGATAGAAATCCTTCTTATTTTTCCCCTTAAGTCTGTTTCTATTGTTGTGTAGGGATCAGTGGAATTTACTCATCATGTGATTCACCCATACCCTATCTGTGTTTCAAATACATATTAATTCAAATGTCTGCTATACATGTAAACTAAATGATAGCAGGTAATTAAGTTGAATCTGGGATAAAACATCTGTATTTATTGGCTATATACAAAAGAGGTGTGTGGTTGTGTGCATGTTTATATGTGATTATGTGTGTATGTTTCTGAATGTATGTTTGTGTGTGTTTGTATATGCATATATGTATTTATGTGTGTATATGTGTGTAAATGCATGTGTTTGTGTATATGTGTTTATATGGTATATGTGTGTAGTTAATGCTTGTGAATTCGTGGGTGACTATGCCCATGCCCATACCTGTAGAGGTCAGAGTAGGATAAGTGTCTTCCTCTTGTTGCTTTCTCTGTTATTGCCTTGAGACAGAGTCTGTTACAGAAAGCTTACTGTTTAGCACAGGCTGGCTGGCCAGCAAGCTCTTGGGATCTGCCTGTCTCTTGCCTCCAGTGTGAGGATTACAGTCATGTACATCCATACCCAGCTCTTTTGTGGGTGCTGGGGATTCAAACCCAGTTCTTCATGTTCTCTGAGCAAATATTCTTACCCATTGAGCTATCTTCCCCCATCTCCAAGAAGACATTTTCCATTTGCAAGTGATTTTCAAGAAGTGTGAATGAGCCATACTTCCTGACCTGTGAGCAAAATGCTTGAAATTCAAAATGTACTTTATGAAAATAATTCAAATGGTGAAATTTACTTGTGAAATTAAAAAAAAAAACATTGAGCATGGCTTTCTCTGTCTTGACAAAGTATAATGTTATTTGTAAAATTCTTTATATTTGCTCAGTAAATACCCTAGGGTATCAATAAGAAAGAAATATAGCACGGTCATGGCTAATTACTTTTAAAGCACGGTGTGTTTTAATCTTATATACAGAGTCTGATGTGTGCTGTCTCCCTGTATATATTTATGTGTGTGTTTTGTGTTTAATATCTTGTTTCCAAGTTTTTTTTCTGTGCTTTAGTTTAACAGACACCCTTCATAGTAAAGAAAACAAATTTTGAAATATAATTATAATGAGTCTTAACATGCAGACATGCCATAATTTGCTTCAGTAGTACCCTAGAATTGGATTTCAGATTAGTTAAATTCGCAAAGGACTGTGATTCTTATTCCTGCTTCATTTTAGAATTATTTCATTTTATGACAGACTTTTTAAAGTAAGTTACTAGTTCAAAAGACATCAGTTCTTTGATTCATTGGGAAGACTCAAGTCTTAGAGTCTGTGATTCATATTAGAAATTATCCTGATTTTTTAACATATTTTATAACTTTTTAAAAAGATCATTAAAAGTCTAACAAGCATGTAGCCCAACACCAGCAGCTCTGCTGTCTGCATCACACACTGCCTCTTTTTTAGACTACCTTTGCGCCTGCAACCAATGTCCCTCAGCAGATGTCCCACAGTCAGACATTTCCAAAATACTGAGGTCTCTGTCTCAATTTAGACCTCAACATGATAGTTTCATCCAGTGGCCTCTCTGGGCCTTCTTCTAAGGACTTCAACTCTGCCACACTTTGTCGGTCCGCGGTGTTCTCTGAAACAATGGTGCAAGACTCCATGGTTACTCATAACCTTCTATCTTTCATGTCTGCAAAATCAACACCACATGGACTCCACTGCCAAGTTCTCCAGATTGGAATGGAGCCTGTCCCCTTGCAGTGCGCTTGTATCAGTTTCTGTGTGCTGACCCTAACAGTTGCATTTCAAGATCAGAGAACCTCTTCAGTGAAATCCTAGGTATAGATTCTCTCCTTTCACGTGAACCTTCATTTTCACAAGATGGAGCCTTCCATGGGTTGGGTCTTGCTCTCAGGACACTTTTACTACTGTCTGGATGGAAAGTGTCAGGTTTCACATTAATTATGTTATTATTTTTAACAATTGTGTATTCCTGTCATCAACATTCTCTTTGTCCAAAATTTTAGTGTTGCTCACATTTCTCTTCTCCACATCCCACATTTTCTTTATCATTCTTTTCTACTCTTTGACCTCTGTCACTGTAGATCTGGATGAAAGAAGTGAGCAGTGACCAGGGCACAGTCTGGATGCTAGCCTGTCTTTAAATTTATTCTAATGTATAAAAATAAATGGGTCCATTATCTTAAACTCAAGTTTCAGGACACAAGCAGAATGCAGCCAGTTTTGGACTCTAGCAGAGTTCGGGAAAGACTCCTGCTTTCCTTTGGAACCTCATGAGCCAAGCTGTCACTGTCCATGTTCCTCTTAGCATTGTCTGCCAAGCTCCCATCAGAATATCCCATTAAGCTTTGCTTACAGTGTTCAACAGCTTTTCTAACACAAAGTTCCAAAGTTTATCAAATTCTTCCCACAATCCAGCTCCAAAGGTCTAACAACCATAGGGTTTGGTTTATAACAGCAATGGTCCTATTTCTTGGCACCAACATTTTGTATTGGTTACTTGTGTTGTAGGTAGGATTTATTTTGGCTCACAGTTCAAGGGTACAGTCCATTACAGAGGACCACACATGGTAGAAGGGCCTTGAGACAGGTACTCACATCGTACATCTAGTCAGGAAGCAGAGATGAATGTTTTGGTCAACTCGTGTTCTTTTTATTGAGCTCAGGGTCCAAGCCCATAGAATGGTAACACACTCACTGAGGTTGGATCTTTCAACAGTACTTAACCTAATCTAGATACACTCAGAGTTTTGTTTCCAATGTGATTTTAAGTCTCATCAAGTTGACAGTCATGGTTAACCACTAGGTTATTACCACTGTTATGATTAACTACTACTGCCCACATGTTAGTGTTGTAGAGAGCATCCAGTTAGAAAATGCAAATGACTGAAGAATAATGTATGCTAGCTCTTATTCATGCTTCAATATGCCCATTTGTGAGTAAAACTGCGCTGGAACCTTATAGCTTTGTGTTTCCTGCAAGGAGGCCAGAATAACAATTATTTTCATTATATATAGTTTACAAACAAGCTTTTAGATGCATCATAGAAACCTTATTTTAAAGATACCATATAATGGCAATTATTTTCATCTATAGAAAACCACAGAAAGGTAAGTGCTTATAAGTATCTGTGCTTAGGTTGTGTAACATATATTATTGGCTACAGCTGTTAAGGAACTGTATTGGCATTTTGTGATGTAGCCCAGAGCATCTCAAACTTTAATGTACATATGTATTATCTGGGGATCTTATTAAAAGGCAGATGCTGATTTGTTAAGTCTAGAGTGGAGCCTGGGACTCAGGTTTCTATCCTGTTTAAAGTAAATCATGGTCCAATGGCTCTGTCAGAGCAGCAGTGATTTAAACCATAGCATGATGTTCTTCCTATTTGATGGTTAATTCTCTCTCTCTCTCTCTCTCTCTCTCTCTCTCTCTCTCTCTCTCTCTCTCTGTGTGTGTGTGTGTTTTGTGCCATTCTTTGTGCATTAAGTACATTTGCATATTATGAATTTGAGTACCTTCCAGTTTGTGCAATGATGAAAGGTCAAGAAATTTACATGAAATGACATCAAACACAGCAGGCATGGGGTCTTATAATTTATAACAGACCAACCAACCTCTATGCACTGGTCACTCTAGTAAGGCACTAAAATCGCAGTCAAGACTTAAGCACCCTGCTAATGACACACAGTGTGATAAAGATGTTTTTCTCAGCAGAATCCTGGCTTTCGCTGTATTTTTGTCCACAGTCCTAATGTGCTTATGACAATCTGGGTGTGCAGCAGTCCATGGAGCTGTGTAAAGCATTGGGTAAAAATGCTGAATCTTCCTAGAGCATCATTTTTTGTCAAAGATTTAGAGAATTCTGTTAATACAAACACGGGTTGTTTAGATCATAGACTTGTGTGCATTTCAACAACACAAGAGCTTGTGATAGGCCATCTTCTGATTATGCTGCTTCAAGGAAGAGAAATGGCTTCAGAGCACAACACCATTAGGGCTAATTTCGGGGGTGGTGGTGGATAAAAGAACTAGAAATGGAAGCAAGCACTCTTAAGAAATTGACTTAAGCCAGAGTCCTTGCTCTGTCACCTTATAGATCTTTATCCTTCTGGGCCTCGTCCATTTTCTTATTTGCAAAATCAAAGAGTTAGACTTATTTTGTGGTCCTTCCAAGCTCTGACATTCTATGGCTTTATAATTAAATTATTCTTTTCCACCGAGAATTTTACTTGAATTCATAGGCGACCAGTTGACTATTTTGTATGGTAGCCCTGGCTCTGTGGTAGTCCCCATCTGTGACCAGAGCTGTCAATCATCCTGCGATTATTTCTCCTGTTTTTCGGAGTCAAAGGCCTGCCCTAGAGATGGCGTTTCATTTGAAATACAATTAAGTGCACATGGTGTTGGGAAATGTGTTACCCCACAAGCAATAGGGTTAGTCTCCAGAACAATTTACTCCCCAAATTTAAGGGATCAATGAGCAGTGTAGCTCACCAGAGCAGCTACTTGACAATTTGTCACTCAACTTCAGGAAAACTATAGAGGAACAGCACAATGCATTAATGAATAGCAACAAATCCCCATGACAACATGTTAGTTCATTAAAATTTTATCAGCATTCTTCCTAAGGAAA
>CABHPH010156417.1:0-46064 GCA_902168325.1 Peromyscus nudipes
TTTTCTATTGTTTTCTAATAGCCTTTCCCCTTGATTTGCCCCATTGTGTTTGTACTGATTGGTTTTTGTCAACTTGACACAATCCTAGACATACCTAGGAAAGGAGAATCTTAGTTGAGGCATTGCCTCACCAGCTAGCCTGTGGGCGTGGCTTTGGAGGCATTTTCTTGATTGCTGACTGATCCAGGAGGGAACATCCCACTGTGGATAGTGCCATCCCAGGGCACACATGCCTCAGCTGTATAAGAAACGTAGCTGAGTAAGCCAGTAAGTTACTGTCCTTTGTGGTCTCCTCTGCACTGCCTCCAGGTTCCTGTCTTGACTCTGTTTCCCTTGATTATGGACTGTAACCTGCAAGTTAAAATATACCCTTTACTCCCCAGCTTGGTTTCGGTGAATGTTCATCATAGCAAGATGAAAGTACCTAGGACGCTATTCAAAACTGGAGCTTCCTAACTCTGAGTCTGCCTTCAATAATGGACTATCACTAAAAACTTTACTCCAGAAGAATCTAACCATAACTTATAGGACAACAATATTACTTTTACCTAGTTTATTAAATAAATTTGATTAATTGTTATCATCCTTTGCATTATTAAGTTCTAAAGCTAAAGGTGAAAATTTTAAAATAATAATTTGTATTTGAATAAACACAATTTTAAAATGCTTTCATGAATCTTGACTCATTAGGCCTACCATATAGAGGTGGAAAATACCCTATTTTTTAAAAGTAGAAAAACCAAGAGTTGAGAAGATAAACAATTTGTTCTAAGTCACAATAACTAGTAAAAGGTGTTGTTGGATTACCATATGTACGTTAGCTTATGCTTAACCTTTATTGAGTATATTGTAACAGGCACTAAGTGCCCGCCCAGCATGATTAACTTAGCCTTTGAATGAAAGCTTGTGTAGATTTCAGAAGGATGTAAATCTATTACCACTGAGTTTGCAATTTCCTTCAAAGTCATTCTTTGTTCTTTTCATGTACGTGTTGCTTGTTAGCTAAGAAAGCACTTGGCAAAAGAACATTGCAGTCATTATCGATGCTTCTTACCTTGGGTTGTCATAAAGCTTATGAAAGGCTTCTACAGAAATAATGCCAGAACAGACTCCTCTGGGTACCACAGGATCAGAAGCATTGGGCTATTGACAAATGGATACCAGAAAAAAACTTTGAGATCTCTAGAGGTAAAGCGCTGTGTAATTTTACAGTATAACTAATGGGAACTTTACTTTGCAACCAGGAGATGACTCAAGCAGCTATACTCTGAAATGAACAAGGCAGTTCTCAAATGTGACTCTACTAAGCACCCTTTCATCCCTACTCTTTTGATTATGCACATAGGATGTCTCTGGCAACATCCTCAATTCATTTTATAATAACCCAGGCAAGAACAGACCTTAGCCCAAGATTCAAATAAAAATAATGTCAGGAATCTGCAAATCCATGTTTATAATTAAATAGTTATTAACCTATATAACAAGGTACTACATCCATGAGATTATTTTCTGATAGGTAAATCCAATTTCTTTTTAATATGCTTGGCAGTAGTATTTCTCTCTAAGTAGAAATTTCCAGTATCTTATGACCGATGACATGCTTCTATTTCTGCTCATGAGCCTCTCCACTCATCTCCTTGAAAATAGGATTGCATCTACTTTGAGGAGACATTTAATAACAACAAAATAAACTCAGTAGTGGATCAGTTGTTTTTTATGCTCAACATCATATATTAGTTGATTATTCCCACCAGCTTTGTGCCACCATTGCCTCAGCATATCTTGCAGGCAGAATCAGTTCTTACATAATTATAATTTGAGATGCCTCCTGGATGAACAGGAGGGCAAGATCATTTTATAGTGTTTTCATATATGTGATGATATCAATGACCCCATGGCTGTTTATCTTGTTTTTCTTTTCTGCTCAGAATGTATTTATCTGTTTCTCAGCCATAGAAGACTGACTTATAGAAACAATAAAGCAACAGAATCTAGAGAGACACCTGGAAATTATTGATTCTATTTGGAGATCTCCTGGGAATTTGAAAATTTGATTGAATTGGTGACCAAATTAAATTATATACCATACTTACTTTTGATAGGCTGAAATGTGTAGAGATCAACTTCATATGTAGACTAGCTTTTTCCTCCTTTCTCTTTCATAAGCCGCATTTGTATATACATTTATTGGAATGATAAAAATAAACCAGTCATTTCATTCAAATTCTGCTTGCTTGAGTTTGTAGACTTTGCAAAGGATGGAAGGTCACTGTAGAGCTTCTTGAGATGTGATGTAAGCTGTCCTTTTCTTAATGAAATCCTATGAGGTGTACATTCTGGTCAAGTCTGAACTATTGAGTGAAGGCAAGATTATAATGAGCAGGACTCTAATGGCATTCGGGTGGAGAAATATTGTTTCTGACTGGGCTAGTATTTGTTCTAGAGAAAATGAAGAGAGCCTAATATAGTTTAAGAGCAAAAATGAAGCTTTTTTGGTGCCTCCTTTTCACTTGGCCTAGAGTTTCTTCTTCATGGGTTCCACTCTCCTTATTCTTTATGCAGGGGTAGAGACCCTTTAATAATGAAGGTCTCCACAGGATTATTTAAAGCTTTTGCTCTATCTAGAAAATCTCCATTTTATAGGTACTCATAAGAAAGTAAATGAACAGTCAATAATGAAATTTAAAATGCTATGGTGTATATTTTAATCCAAGAAATACATTTCTGCTTTCTATATTCTCTGATAACCCCTCATGCATTCAACTGATTATTTTCTCTGCAACCAGAGAAGCAGAACTAGTGTATATATATATATATATATATATATATATATATATAGAGAGAGAGAGAGAGAGAGAGAGAGAGAGAGAGAGATTCTTTGCAAGTAATCAGCTTATAATATTGTGGGCTAACTAGACTGGTCCAAATTTGATGACAGGCTGTCAGAAAGGGTAGATGTGATGGTTCAAAGTTGTTATCCATGGCTGGAATTTCCCCCTATTCATGGAAGCTTCAGTTTTGCTCTTAAGTCTTTAAATGAACCAAGCATTGCATAACCTGAAAAATGTCAGTTACTTAAAGTCATCAGACAAGAGACTTTAATCACTTCTACAAGATGCTATCACAGACATCCCTAGATTTGTGTTTAAATAAATAAGTGGTAGCCTGGGAGAACTGACCATCACATCAGTTTGTAGGAATACTAAAATAACTATTTTCAAAATAGATTAACTACGCTTCTTTTTTCTTCAGTGTGTGTGTGTGTGTGTGTGTGTGTGTGTGTGTGTGTGTGTGTGTGTGTGTGTTCATGGATGTGTTTTGGTGTGTATAGGCCAGGAATCAACATTGGGCATCTTCCTCAATTTCTCCAACAGGGTCTCTTAACAAACCTCGAGTTCACCAACACAGCTAGATTAACTGGCCAGCAAGCCCCAGAGGTCCTCTTGTCTCTGCCTCACTAGTGTTAAGATTACAGGCATATGCCATCGTCCCCTGATTTTTACATGAGCCCTGGACTTCTAAGAGTGGATCCCCATGCTTGGAAAGAAAGCACTTTGCTGACTGAGCCATGTTCCCCATTCAATTAACTATTTAGGATCCTTGCTTAAAATACCCTTTAGACCTTAAAGAAATGAAATGAGATAAAGCAAGATTCAAGTTTAAGAAAGATAACTGAGACACTTCTTTTTGTCTTGGGTTACACCCTTGTCCTGTTAGTCAAGCAAGAGAGAAACTTCAGTATCCACTCAATATTTATTTAATAATTTAATTTCTTTAATCATCTTATATATGATGATTTAGTAAGTTTAAGGAACAAGGTTCAAAATTGATTAACTGTCTTTGTAAATCATAAATCAACTAATAACAAGGAAAATATTATTACTGGTGACACTGATAAAAATTATTATTTAAATGCCAGGTTCATTACTAGTAAGATTAATAAGCAGATGCAAACTGAGCATAATTATTGATGCTGATTGTTTAAAACATTTGGAAATTAAATAACTGAATGAATTATTTGGTTGTATTTAAATGTTTTAACAGCAGCTACTATGGGTCAGGTTCTGAAAACACATTATAATTTATATTTATCACTGCTGGCCTGATACTTAAATATAGTCAGCCATTTTTCATATTAAAGAATATTCTCCAACTTCAATTTTCTGCTTTGAAACTCTTTAATACGAATGGGAGATCATGGCAACACATTTTCTGTGTCTTAAAATGGCGACCATCTCTTTACTCATAGCTCACAGATACTTAGTGCTTCAAACTGTGTTCATAGGACAAAATGTCCCGGTATTGAACCTGGCCCTTAGTGTAGTGTGAAACTGGATCATCTAGTCTGATTATATTTAGTCAATATGAGATATATATTTTAAATGATTTTTTTATATTTGAACCAATATAAAATAACACTGTGTATCTTTATTGCTTTAATATACTAATGCCTGAGTTCTTGATGTTTGCAAATGCACAATAGTTTTCTTTTCCTCTCTCTTTCTATATATACAGATACATACATACATACATATATATATACACACTATATATGTATGTATGTGTGTGTGTGCTTTTGACATATATGCATACATACACATCTAATAGTTTGGAGTCTGCACCTCCCAGCAAACAGCTTTTGTTCTTCTCTCTACCCTTGCTGCATTTTTTGGAAGCCAGTGGTAGAAGGTACTGAGAAAGAGAGGCATCAGACTTGGGATTCAGGTTAAAAACACTGGGTTTCTTTTTTGGACCCTAGGTGGCAATGGTCTGCCATTGTGTGCCCCAGCAGGGGCTTAACAGGCTTCCTGGCTGCCCTGTGCCAAGTGAACTGCAGGGATTCTGCCACTGAAGCCATTCTCAGTGCAGGTGCTGGGCACCCGTCGCGTTTATTGCTCTAAACTCCAATTTCCTGCCCCTTGGAGGCAGAACTGCTCATCCACTCACTAAGAACTCACAGTATGCCTTGAAACTGAAGTGACAGTTGTTAATCATATACCAGTCATTGTCATCACCGATTTTCTAATCTCACATTTATACTGACATATAGAGAGAGTTCTAACCACAGTCTGTAGTTTTGTTTTCGCTGTTATTCGTTGCTGTTTTTTGGGGGGAGGGGCAGGTGACAATTGACAGATCTATCTTCCTTTAGAATGAAATATTAACATCCATTTTCCTGTTTGAGTTAGAGTACATGGTATGTCCACTAGAATGCACATGCCAAGCATTCTGCTCTTTGCTTGTTTTCATCAGCTGTAAGATGTTGGCATTTGTGTTCTTGTTTTGCATTTAAGAACACTGAAGCTCAGAGAGATGAAATGGTTCAAACACACAGCATATAAAAAGCTACTGAAGGATCCATGTCCAATTCCAAAACTTACTGTGCTGAGGGAACTCTTGGGAACTCTACAGTAACACACTGATAGCTGAACACACAGTGTCAGGAGATACTGTAAAACCTTCATGAGTTTTTTCATAATGGCCTCAAAATATGGGTACAATTATTGCCTCTACTATCACACACACGCGCACACACACATGCACACGCACACACACACACACACACTAAAAAGAGCTATGGAATCTGTCCAAAGTCACACAATTAGCAAAATTCTTGGCAATATATTTCAGAATCTTCACATTTAACCTGTATGCCATAATGTGTGAAGTCAAGTTTCAAAACTTAAGATTTTAAAATTGTCTTCACACTGTCTCAAGGAACAAAGCAAGTGTGGTTTGGTTAAGGCATTCTTAGAAGGTGGCAGACACTGTCTTTGCCTTTAAAATGTTGTCTGAAAAGGAAGTGAAAATTTTAGGAAATCAACCTGATTAAGAATTTGCCTTGATTATAGATTGCTTGTCCAGATGTCATGGCTTCTGGGCGTTTGTCTGCCTCTCCCCTCAGCCTTGCAGCCTCTTCTGGAAGCCAATGGCAGAAGGCACAGATGGAGCTTTCCAACTTAAAATTCAGGGTTTCCCCTTCAGATGTTTGGTTGATGAAGTCACTGGGTTCTTTTTGTGGGGGCTCCAAAGTGGAATTCCAATGAACATAAATTCATTGAGCTGTACTGAAAAATAAAGCAATCTGGCATTTTAAAACACTCGATAACATCTTCAATAGAAGAAAATAGTTTTCCAACTAAACTCTAGAATAGAGGATTTGGGAGTATCCTTCTGTGGTTATCAAGTCCTGAACTTGAACTCTTAAGAATAGCTACCATTTCTAGAGAAATCACACCATTCAGGACAGATGGCTTTTCTGTTTCAAATTGGTATGAGATTGATGCAGGAGAGCCCAGTGATGAATTAACCAGTCCACAAGAGCAGCATAATGGCTTTCTAGAAGAGATTGAAATTATACTTCACTTCCAAGCCGTTATGTGATATGAGTCTGAGAGTACTATTTCAGGGATTAATTGAGATACACACAGACAAGGTATTGCCCTTTTTTTTCTCTTTACTTTGCTCAGTGCGCCTTAATATGTTCTCTCCCAGTTCATTGTTTTCGTGCTCTTTTCCATTTTGTGTTCTTTCATCCCTTTGTGCTTTATTTTTATCCACTCATGGTCAAATGCACTCTAACCTAGGATGCAGAAAGACTGGCACATCTTTAGAAATAGCATTTTGAAGTTCTGATTGAAATGGGTTGGTATTTCTCATTTTCAATGATAGATCAATTGAACAACCCCATGTATTTCCTCCCACCTGAAGCAGAGAAGGGACAAAAGTTGAGCTAAATTTCCTCTGACAACAAGTTATGAGCCTGAACAGAATCTCTGTGATTTGCCTGACAATCTGTATGCTAAAGCCATTTTGCTTCAACAAGGCCCATCATACTTGCCATCTTGCAAGAGAAGTTTTACAGCTCTCTGTTCTTACAAAAGACTGAACTCAACCTGGAGAATAGTGAGGTGCTTTTAGGAGCTAAGTTGGAACAATAAAATGAGGTGAGGAGAAAAAAAAATGTTGATTTTTGTTTTCTTGGCCATAATTTAAAAACAGATAAGCAAAACTTAAGCATCACAAGACTTCATGTAGAAAAGACATTGTGAGAACGTCTTCTTTCTTCTGGGAGAGAGATTTGAGTTATGGGATTTCCTTTTCTAAATGAATTTAAATTTCATCTTGATTTCCTGGTATCGATTAATGAGCACACTGAACTAGTCAATATCACTACTGGGAGTGGCTGAATGTAGCACACAAAGGAATGTAAGCTCCATCCCAAAGCAGAAAAATATGTCAGTACTGTTGGCATTAAACTTCAGCTCTCAACCTCATCCAGCCACTACTCCAGAGTTTTATTTAAGTCATTTCTGGGGTAGAATCAAACAACCTGAGTGATGACCATGAATACTCTAGCTCACATCACATTTTCTTCCTGTTCTTTATAAACACTCTATGAGGTATTTATTATCCCCAATGTGTAAGTGGAGATAAAAGTCAAGGAAGGTCAGTTGCCTTCCCAGGGACGCAGCACAGATGTCTGAACCCAGTCCTCTGTTCTTTCCACTGTGGCATGCAGCATTCTAGGTAGATGCTTGCCAAGTACTTCATTGTGCTCAAATATCAGCATATTCTTGCTCATGTGAATATTATGTTCTTTTCTTCATCCTTCTTCCCTGACCCCCTTTAATTTTGTTCCCTTATGGTACCTGTAGGGCTGTTTTTATTAGTAACACTTTCCCTAACCAATGTCCTGCAAAGATTGAGTTTTATGTCCTTCCAAAGTGTTTAAATTACATCTATTCTTACAGTGATATTTGATCACACTTTTGTGTTTTCTGGTTTGGTTATACAGTTCACCAGTTAGAACAAGGACTTTTATTTCTAGATCTATATAAGAGCCTCCTAGGATGCTTTAAGGAAATGTCAATATTTGGGACCTACCTTCAGGGACAAAGTTGTCATGATTTTTTGTAATCATCTAAGTGATTACAAAATGTTCAAAACCAAGAATTTAGTTCATTAATTCATGAGGGACAAGGATAATTCAGTCATGTTTTCAGAACTTTGATTAATCTATAATATATAATAAGTGAATAATAAATAATTGATAAGTGAATGAATGATTTTTTTAAAATACCAATTTTAACATCGAAGTAAAGTGATGCTAGAGGGATGGCTCAGCCATTAAAGGCTAGGCTCACAACCAAAACTATAAGACACCAATTTGCCATATATATTTGCAACCAAGTATTTTACTCATTTATCTGATCAATATGTAGTCAGTGAATGGCAGATTATCATCAAATATTGAAAAGTAGTTATAATACTAATTTAATTTATGATTTACACAACCAAGCTGTATTTGTCTACTGGAGCTTGACACGGCCATGACATATAATGACTCATAAGAAGTCCCCAAATTCAAGAAAAAACAATTTATTGAGAAGAAACACGTTTAATGTACATATACAACCAGAATGAGATTTCTTTGTGTGTTTATCTGAGATATGAAGGACCCTTGCTTCCTGGTATATTGTATCATGGTCAAATTTAGTATCAGAAAACAAGAGGCATGCTAGAATGCAACCCCCTCTGAAGACACCCTGGCATCTGCACAACAGGCTATGGCCTTGGGCAACTTCCTAGGAGAGATCGATTCTTTCCCTAGGCAGCTGCCAAGGTATTACTAGATTTCTTAGCTCCCTAAGAATAGTGAGCTGGGTTTTCAGGACTGTCAAATATCCACGTAGATTTTTTTAATGGCAGTCGATGCTCAGAGTCCTCCTTTCAAAGTACTGGGAGACACTTTGGTATAATTAATGCCAATAGGATATTGTTTTCCACTTGCTTTCTGTTTGTTTGTTTTGTGTTTTGTGTTTTTTCTAAGATAGTTAGGCAAGTTGTAAGACAGGTGTCATTAAAAGCTATTACAAAATTTGCAACAAAAGGTCAGTCTCTCCTAACAGTGGAATGTTGAGGGCCAGGAGAAAACATTTACCTAAGACCATATTTCATGTAGCATAGGCACAGTAGGAAACGGAGTGATTTTTAAAGCTATTATGGTAACAACTTATTAATTGGTCAGTTGGGTACATGTCTGTATGAGATCCTAAGAGATTTTAGTGTTGACAAGTAGCAATTCTTGCTGGAGGCTCTCTGAAATCAAATTAATAGCTGCTTACTTGTCGGAGGCTCTTATTTTAAGAACTGGGCATTTAGCATGGAAGGAACTTGAACAAGACAAGGTTCCTACCTTCAAGGAACTTACTGTTCTATAAAAGTCCTGCAGCTTTCGACTAGAAAAGGAAAGGTTTGTTAAAAGGAAAACAAGTGTCTAGAGTAGCACAATTTTAGACAATATTGGGGAGAAAGTTGTGTTATAACTTCTTTGAATATTCTTTTCCCCTTTCCATTTAGTTCCAGTCTCAATAGCTCATTTGAAAAAAGAAGCTTGGGAAAATGTGTGTCCATTATTTGTCCCAGGAATTAGTGAAAATTGTCCATTTCCATAGACGTGAAGAAAAAGTTCCACTCTTTCTGAATCCGAGATGCTTAGACAAAATTCATTGCATTAACTCTTATAAATAAGTCAGCTGTATCGATCACCAGCTAAGGAATTCAAGGATTGCCGAGGCCCATTTGTTTAGTAAAGCACAAATATTAACATCAGTGTTAAGTGCATGGGCTGGCAAGAATGAATTGCAGATGCACTCACAATGGGCTTCAGGATGCTGTGTTGCTTTTCTGAAATGGAGTGCCTTGAAAACTGACAAGTTAAATGCATTGTTGTACCACATTGGGGAATTCACTGGTCTAGGTAAACAGAATATAATTCTTCATAAACCATAGTTTCAAAGGTTTTTTTTTTTTTTTTAGTTTTACTTACCATATCTTCTTTGCTCCTTGAATTTCTTCCCAATCATCTTTTGCTATTTCATTCACTCCCTCTAATCTTTCATTCAGTTCTTTCCAACAGCTGCCAGTTTGTTTCCTTTGATCTCTCATCAACAGTATAAGGCAAGGATTCTGAACCTTGGCACAATGGCTGGTCCAAGTTGAAGAATCCTTGTAGGGAGCTGTCGGGTACATCACAGACTGTGCAACAGTGGCCTTAGCCTCTCCCAGTGAGAAGCCGGTAGCCTGGGTTTCCAGTTTTGACAAAATAACAATGTCTCCTGTTCAGAAAAATTGCCTCAGTCAGCTTCCTTGGCATTGTTCACCAACCTCCCCTCTCTTCACAGGTTCTGTGTAAACGATTTGAAGACATCACTTCAGTGAACTCCCTTTGCCACCACTATATCCACAGATGCTCAGTGACTACTCCCCTTAACATTCCAGGCCCCTTATTGGCTTCACCTTGTCTTTTCTGAGTTTTTTTTTTTCCCAGCAAGTACTAACATGCACAAGCTAACAAAGCCATACAGAAGAGCTTTGAAAACAAGTTGTCTGCTCCACTTCCCTACTCTCATCTAACAGAATGCTTTTAACTTACCTCTAGCAGTTTCTTCATAAATCTACTACATTTATCATTTATTTGGTCTACCAAAACACAGGAATGTTTATACTTATTTATTTGACCTACCAACACTAGGTAATGTCTAGACAGTATTGATTCTTGTTCTGTTTGAGAGATATTGTAACACAATTGTGTAATTTGCCTTTCTGCCTCTCCAGTTTTTGATGTTTAGGTGATCTTTAGTCCCCTCGGGGAATATTTAAAAAATAAGTGATTATTAGTCAATTGACTTTCCAGATGACAATTTTACAACCCTGAAGTGTGGGACTAGAGATTCAGGACATAATCGTTGAGTCTTCCTCCTTAGTAAGTTGAAAACTTTCCCTTTTACCCTCTCTTCTATATCCGATTCCTCTCAATCGTGTTTTTTATTTGTAGTGTATTGAGATTTTCATTCTGCCTGACAAATACAACCAAGTTCCATAGCTCTATTGTTAGTTAAAACATGTTACACCAAATCTTCATTATTCCAGCTATGAAGGCATTTTTCATCGCCAGGTCTAGAAGAGAGCTGCAATTCTGTTTCCAGGTCCAAGGCCATTATCCTTGCAGGAGCTAAGGGAGTGCCATCAAGGTCAGTGTCAGAGAAAGCATTCTGTCTTCAACACTTGTCATTGGCTGTGAAACATCACATGGTGCTTTCCACTGATTCACAGTATGCAGCTTCCTGTGAGCTTCTGTGCACCTTGTCTTGCTCTACTTGACTATGTTTCTTCTTTATAGACTCACATGTATCCTGTCAATCTCTTTCCTAAGATTCCAACTCTCCCCCAACATAGAACTTCTCTTCATTGTTCTGGATAGGACCCACAGTTTTCTGGATTCTGTCTTTGTAATTTTGGTTTTATCTTCATTTTCCTAAGGCATAGGTTCAAGTAACTAGCAAAATATAATGGAAATGAACTTCTCATAGGTCCTTGTATAATAAAAGCCCTCTCTATTACACTCCCACCTTGATTGACAGTTTGTCCTAGAATTCTAAGTTTTAAGAAAAGTGTTTCTGTTCACATTTCCAAAGGCATAATTAGACTTGATACTGCTGAAAAAAATGTATGCCTCTTTTTTTCTTTTCTAGGTAATAATTTTTATTCTTTTATATTAGGTTTTACTAAGTCAGGTCGTGATGACATACAACCCCTTAATCTTAGCAGCTTGCAATGTATTATTAGCTGTGGGCTGACCATCGCTTGGTCAAGTTGTGTCTTTTGAAGTCTTTGTCTAGACTAAAGGGGTAGCTTGTCCTGGGGATGTTTAAGTCTTAAAAAGAGAAAGGAATATGGGGGACTAGTGTACAATGACATCTAAAGCTGCTTGGACATTGAGTATACCAGTCACATGTTCTAGCTTAACACAAATGGAGTAGGAAATAGTCCTTACTGGCCTCTTCTTCAAGTTCTAAGATTCTATCCTCTACACTCCCTCCCCCTCCAAAAAAAACCCCAAGCAGGGCCTCAAGAGACCAGCCTCGTGGGGAAGAATATTGAAAACTAGAATCAACAAGGCAGCACATCACATTCTATATAGATTTAAGGACTTTTTCCTTACTCTTGGCTTTTTGAACATCTATGATGGTGTGCTAACAGTTTTTTTTTAATCCATTCAATATTTTGGATATTCCCAAATGTTTCTTATAGGAAAGATTTTCCTTATTATCTTTTTAATAACTTCATCCTGTTTTTTATTCTTCCTAAAAGACAAAACATCTGAATTGTTTTTATATGCCTGCTCTATGCTTTATTTATTTTTTTTGAGACAAGGTTTCTCTGTGTAGTTGTGCAGCATGTACTGGAACTCACTCTGTAGACCAGGCTGGCTTTGAACTCACAGAGATCTACCTCCTTCTGCCTCCTGAGTGCTGGGATAAAGTCATGCTCCACCACTGCTCAGTGCTTTGTTTTTAATAATATACTTAATTGTTTCATTGTATGATATTTTTCCAGGCATATACACTTGAATAGATTTGTAAAATTTTAATAAAAGAATTATTTTTACTCAAAATGCTTTGCTTACATTTTAAGGATATTAAATGATCTCAAACTTCCCTGAGTAGAATAATTGCCTTATTTTCTTCTGTGCTTATGACTGAGTTCAGAGCTTTACACACATCAGGTGAATGATAAATCTCTATACTGGGGACTGGACCCAGGGACTTATATATTCAAAGCAACCACTTAACCACCGAGCCACATTCCCAGCCTGAGGAGTTGGATTGTTCGAAAGTTGTTTTCTGCTTTTGAGTTGTCTCTGTTTCCCTCAAAATGAACATTTCTGTTTGTTTATCTTGGTTCTCATCACAAGAGTTTCTGACTAGAATAGGGATGTGGTATTATAGTTTTGTGTTTGTTTAGTGTGTGTTCAGTTAGCGGGTTCAATTCTTAGCATTGCTTTAAATAAATCCTGCCTTTTGGACTCAGTCTGTAGATCACTGGTAAAGACCATGCTTAGCGTACACAAGGCCCTGAATTTAGTCCTCAGCCAGAAAGAAAGAAAAAGGGGGAAAGAAAGTGAAAGAAAATAAAATATTTTTAAAGTAGTTGTTATTTTATTTTATGTGTATGTGTGTGTGTGCCTGAGTATATTTATAGGTACTATGTATATACAGGAACTAGTGGAAGCCTGAAGGGAGCATTGATGACTCAGGACTGGAGTTAAAGTTGGTTGTGAGCTGCCATGTGGGTAGATCCAAGCTGAGATCCAAACTCTGCTCCTCTACAAGAGCAATAAACATTCTCCACTAGTGATGCATCTCTCCAGCCTCCAGGACTTACTGAGAAGTACTGTGAGGGAACAGTCTAGCTTTGCTATAGAGAGTAACATGTCAGGTGATGGCTGTCGGGCCTGCAAGAATGCAAAGGCTGCACTTTGAAACTCTGCTATATTCATGAGCGTCTTACCTTTGCCAAGGACCAGCTATGTGATGGAGAGTGCTTTATGTTTTCCTGTCTGAAGACGTAATTGTGGATTGATACCCACCTGTGGCAATAACCTAGGAACTGAAATAAAATCTATGCCTCTCTTTCTAGGGCCCATTAGGAAATGAAAATGTATTTGCATTTCTGTAAGGTTGTAAATTTTACATAGCTTCTATTTCCTATTGGAAGAGAAGTCCCAGACAACCCTTTATTTAGTAAGCATAATAATCAAGTTGGTCTAACTTCTCTATGCTCCTTTCCAATGTCATTATGAATGTTAAATAAGGATCCCAGAGCTGATGAAGGACCCTAGAGCTCAGATTGCTAAGCCTTTTTAATTGAAAATTAAAGGTAGTTTGAAGACTGAGTAAACATATATAAACAGAAATATGTATTTAACTGGAGCACAGCTCACAAAGTACCTTACCCAAGGATTTTATGTATAACTATATCTATATATTCCCATTTCAGATTTTAAATTCTGATCAAGTCTTACTCCACTGATCTTATGATTTACTGATAATTTTATAGTACAAAAGGTGCTAGAGAGCCTGGTCTTGAGAAGGGAATAAGAATGTGCTCTGGGTTTTCAAATAAACGTCACCAACCTCTTATGCTAAAGGCATTAACTTTACTTTTTAGCATTACTTTTTAAAAATAAGAGCCTATGTATGACTATTTAACATAAATCTTAGCAAGATTTCTTGTCTCCAAAATGAAAACTTAGGAAAAAACCCACAAAAGTTAAACTGCAGAACTGATCCTGTAATCGTTTAGTATAGTAATAAGTCTGTGTTGTCTGTTATTCTCATTTGGATATTGTGTGGTCAGTATCATCTGTTTTTTTATGGCATTAAATTTAAAACATATTTCAAAGACCCTCCATCAAATAATTTAACCTTTACAGCTCAATTTCAACCACCCTGTATTCAGAGATCTCTCTAAAGATGGCTGTAGATAGCTTCAAGACAACATTCCAGGGAGATAGCTGATGCTCAGCTATGCCAAAAGCGTCACTATGGTAACAAACCACTGGGCATCTCTGTGAAGAACTTTAGAGATTAGGCTAATTGATACAGGAAAACTCACCCTAGATGTGGAGATGTGGGTGTTACAATCCCATGCCTTGGGGTCCTGGCCTGGATAAATAGGAGAAAGCGAGCTGAGCATTAGTATTCATTTTTCCCTGCTTCCTGACTGAAGAGGCAATGTGACTGCCACCTCAGCCTTTGGCTGCCATGACATCCCCATCACGATGTGCGCTAAGTTTCCTCCTTCAGGTGGTTTTGTTAGGTGGTTTTTCATGGCATCAAGAGCAGTAACAAATCTGCTAAATATCTGATGAAAAATAGAGTCTGCCACACTATTGTAAGGTTAGTTGGACACCCATTCCGTTGGGCATAGACGATAAAAGCATTTAACATCGACAATGACTAAAAACAACAACAAAAACCAAGGCATGTACAGTTTTTAAACACAAGAAAAATAATCGTGTATTTAAAGGTTTTTTTTTTTTTTTTTTTTTTTTTTTTTTTTTTTTTTTTTTTACAAAACTAGACACAATGGCAATGAATTCTAAATAAAAAATACATTTCAATGAAATCACCTACGACTGAAAGGTAACTCTGAGCACACCTATGGTTAATATCAATTGATTATGTGTTGCATAAATGAGGACTTATTTGCAGCTATTGTCTGAAGAATTGAGTACCTCTCATGGAGCTAGAAAGCTGCACAAACTACAGTTTTAAATGGATTATGTCATGCTAACTGAAAAAATCTTAAGTGTTAGGATATGTGAAAGAGAAAGCAAAATACTCTTAGTAACATTATTTTTCCATGCCTTAGGGGTTGGGAGAAAGATGAGTTTTCATAGTTAGTCTTAGTCCTTGCAAAAAGGTATTGTTTAATCCCTTTAATAGACACACAAATAATTACAGGTTACAGTGCCGTATAACTCCATTAACTAAGCAAAGGAAAAATAGAAATATTTTTGTTTTAAATGTCAGCTGCCTCCTTGCCTTGTGCTCTGTGCACCCTAATGTCTTTACTGTCTACACTAACTTTGGGCTCAAGGACTCTGCCATTACTTGACAATCCCTTCCTCTAATTTCTTGTGACACACAGTGCTTAAACCCCCAAGAAATGTGAGGTGAGGCAGAAAGAATTCCTGCAGACTGACTTGCTATATGCAGAACATTCATTTACATTATTCATTAGATAAGAGTACTGATTTGCATCTCATTCTGGTTTTCCTCTTTAGGTGAAAAAGTGCCAGAGAATTCTCCACATCCCCCCAATGTTTCATGTTAGTAATAATTATTAAGAGACTTAGACATGACTGTTGTCTTAGATTTTGTCCAGTATATTTGCAGTTTCTCTAAATATAAACAAGCAAACAAACAAAAAATCTATAACTCTAAACATTTTAAACTCCTAAACCAATGTGCATTTCCTTCTTTGTGTTTAAGATATTTGAAGCTTTAACATTTGATGATAGATCTGAATGCATAAATATATTTTATTGAAATGCAAAATGAGACATTTATGATCTGTATCTAACATTAGGAACTGGAAGGGGGAGGAAGTGGGAAAAACAAGTATAGTCCCAAGTACAGCATTTATGAGTCCCTAAATCTCATTTGAGCGAGATTCCTAGCAGCAGAATTTTGCCACAGTTTAGAAGGTACTACCAGTAATAAACCCTTGCTGATGGCCATATCCAAGTGTTGAAAGATTGCTCTGTATCTTATTTTATTAATTGCTTTGCAGATTAAGGTTATTTCTTGTAACCTGTAGCCGCATAACCTGTAGCCTATAAAAATACAATCATTGGTATTCTATTGTATGTGGGACTTTGTACTGCCCCCTAGAGTTCTCGTGCTGAGGATGAAACGATAATTGAAAGCTTGATTTATTTTCTGCTTTGTAGTTTCAATTTCCCATGGTCCTATCAATGTCTAAGTACTTAGCATTTCCTGGCCCACAGGGATTTATTAAATGTCTTCTAGCAGGTGGCTGGGTTTTTGAGAAGCCACACAGAAGACACTTATCCATAGTTACACTTTCGGTTGGAACCATTGGCTTGTTCACAAAACGAAGGAGGTTGCAGCATTGATGTTGCCCTTTTTTATCCTTCTCAGGAGAGGTGGGGGCAGAGGTGGCAGAGACTGCTCCTTTTTGGGTGCTGCCCAATTGCTTCTTAAATATGTGATGGTATTCTATTGGAGCCACAACTGAAAGGATTCCAATGACACAGAGATGGCATTTAACCCAGAGTCACACTTTCTGGCATGGAGGAACGATTTGGTTTTAGGAGAGATTTCCTGCAACGCACACACTGCTTTACAGAGGGGTGAAGTGGATCTTTCCCTCTGCTTTGTCTGGCTTTCCCAAGCCTTTAATTCAGAGGTAGAGGGATTCGTAGTAGAAATTTATTACACGGTCATCTTTCACCCAAGTGCTGCTTGTTCATGCTGGTTCCCATAACTAGCAGTTTTGCAAAATGACTACCTCTTTTTCTGGCTGTATCTGGCACACTGAGGTGTTTAAGGTCTCTTGGCATTCCTATAGGAACACCATTTTGAAATAGTCCTCATTTGCATTGGACTCCAACTGGAATGTCTACCAAGATTTCACTGTTGGCAAGTGATCAGATCAAATTCAAATTCTGTTTTGTTTTGTTTTTTTCTTTTTTTTTTTTTTTCTTCCAGGATGAGTAATGTGTAAGGAAGGGTAATATTTTTTTTTTTTTTTTTAACTTTAAACACTTATACATTTTCAATGAATAAAGTTGTCTTTAACTTACCTTTATGAGGTCAGGGTTCTTTCAAAGTAACAAATATGAACATTAAAATATTTGGTCAGCCTATGCTGAATTGTGCTGGTTTTGTATGTTATGTCATTTGAAGACCAACAATCTGCTTTTGTTAAGGCCACAGTGGCTTCTAGGGCCATGCTTCATAAAAATGTCATTGGTGGACGACATGCTGTGACGACCTTAGGATCCTGAATGAATTGAGGAGATTGCATTTGAAATTCTTATGTACACTTCACGGTTAACTTGGCCAAAGATAACTAGGATATCTACTCTCCTACTTTTATACTCTTGTCTCCAGACCTTCAGCATGATTCTTCTTAATTTTTCAAGAGTTGTGACCAAAATATTCTAATTATCTGTCTCCCACTCACCCAGCATGCAATGGAATGCAGTCCAGAGTAACCACATTCTCATTAAAAATAGTGGAAGGCATTGAAGACACAGCAGTCCTGGTCAAACCACACTTTTGAAATCCAGTTGTTGGCCATTCTTTATTAAATGCTCAGAACTACTCCCTAGAGGATGCTTTTCCTGACTAGTGGACTCTGCTTTCCCCAGTCTTTGTACTCCCAGGCTCCTTTTCTGCAAGTGGTTCAGGTTTGCAGTTGGGTAAGTTTTTTTATTCCACTTCATGTTCAAAGTAGTTCATGTAAATCAGAGATCCCGCTCTCTTCATTGTATGATTTACCTGTTCCTTTCTGCCCAAGTTCATGAAATTCCTTTAGAAAGCTTGGGACTTCATATGTATCTATTTATAAGTTTACTCTATTAGACAAAAGACACCCCATAGATATTTTTAGTGTGAGCCTTTTTTCTATCATAGGCTTCCTGTGTGTTGCTGTGGGCATCAACCTTTAAGAAGCTTAGTTGCTTATTGATTTAAAAGGCAGACTCTTAAATCCTGATGGCTCTGTGTATGTCTGAAGAGTTTATGAGGTACCACCTTAAATCTTTTTGGTGCTGTAGTGGTGGGTTTTATAGTTACACTCCTGTTTTCGTCCTGGCATCGAGACAGTTTCCTAACAAGTCCCGCATTAGAATTTTGCATCTCTCTTTGAGACTCTTCTGTTTCAGGGCACAGAACATGTAATGAACATTGAATTTACTTTTATTCTTGGTTTTGTTTTTCCAAATCCATCAAAGATTTTCAAAGGTCCTTTACATTTTGACTGAAAATTGAACAATTCTGTTTTTTTTTTTCCATCTGTCTTCCTGTGCCGTATAAGTGTTAAAGGAAACAGGTTGGCCCTTTTGAGAACTGTACTTACACAACATTCACTAGCTTGGGGCTAGAAAGATGGCTCAGCTGTTAAAAGCATATACTGCTCTTGCTGAAGATACTAATTTGGCTCTCCTAACATCCAAATAGGGTGGACCCTTTCGGTATCGGTATCCATGGACACTAGCACACACATTCATGTAGCACCCCCTGCCCCAATACACACAATTGAAAATATCTCCACCAGCTTATGTTCAATTTTTCATATCAATGATGCCAGTGAAGTTCTTACATCTTTTGTCTCTATATGGCAATGTCAAGTTCAAGACTGTAATCCTTCTAAAGGCTTCATAGACGAATCCTTTCTTGAAGTTCCTAGCATCTGCTAGTTTCCTGGTAATCCTCAAAATTCTTTGATTTGCAGCTTCGTGCCTTCAATGTCAGCCTTTCTTATCACACGAGCTTCCTCCCTCTGGGCGTATCTGTGCCTTCGTGTCCTTTCCTCTTCTTGTAATCAGACACAGATTATAATTACCATGTGTCCTAATCTGGTGCATTTTTATTAACTATTTACATCTGTAGAAAGCTTATTTTTAAATAAGGTTTCATTCTGAGATTTAGGGAGATGTGATTTTTTTTTGTGTATGTGAAACATTTTTCATGTCTGTCCAAGGTCAGATGCCCATAACCGAACCTTGAAGATTTGCATAGCATAGTTTGTGTAAGGCTGGTGCAGTCTCAATGACACCAACTGTTAGAGGGAGGAGAATCTGACTGAACTCAGAGATGGGAGATTTCCAGCATCATATTTAGGGAGCATGAAGTATTATGGTCATCTTTGAAGAATGCAGTTTACCATATCTTTATCTAATTCATGATCAAAATCAATTGACTTTGAAAATATATCTGAAATCTGTTCACTTGTTTTCCTTGTCACTTTAAGCGTGCAAAATAACCCCATCTTTCATGAGAACGACTGCGCTTGATCTTTCTACATCTGCTTTTGAGTTTTAAAATCGTTATTTTTTTTTACGTATATGAGTGTTTTGCCTGCATGATATAAATGCCTTATATGCATTTCTAGTAACCATGGAGGCTACAGAGGGTGTCAGAGTCCTGGAACTAGAGTAACCCACAGTTTTGGGTCACCATAGAGGAGCTGGCAATTGAATATAGGTCTTCTACAAGAGCAGTCAGTGTTCTTAACCACTGAGCAGTCTCCCCATCTTTCCAACCCCTTTTATTTGGCTATTCTAACCATCCACTACCGCACTGAAAGGAGAGAGCTGTTAACACTGTGAATTGAATTGGTTACTGTCATTCCTCTGGTTGAATCTCTCTGGGGACTTCCATTTGCTTATAGAATGGAAACCAGATATAGTCCAGTGCCCTTAGTGTCAACCGCATGATCTCTCCCTAGCTCTTTCCTTTTATCTTATTTTAAGAAAGCCCTTTCCTTCCTTATGCTTGACTTCTTTGGCCAATCAGACCTCCTAATAGTTCTTGATCCAAGCATGTTTGTTACTCAAAGACATTGTCTTTTGCCTAGAAAACTCTTTTTTTTGCTTCTCCATGAATATTACACTTGGTATACTCCAGGTTTCATTTTAAATGTTACTTCTATATTTAATAGTAATAATGATTCTTTTGAATTAGTTCAAAATAAATGTGAGATCCTGGAGTTAGACATTCTATTTGGAGAGGTTTAGGGAGGTTAAACCATGTTCTCAGAGGCAAACCACTAGCACATAGACTAAGTACCATATATCATGTGCCATAGAGTTCAGAATTCACACCCTAGACTGTGTTACTCTGGAGACTGCCCTCTAAACCACTGTAGTCAGCAGCCCTTTAAGAGAAGCTTGTCTCTTGTGTTACCCTGTTGCAACATCTGCTTCTTTCTTCCACTTTGTTTTTCAGTTTGTATCATTATCTTCTGAGTGGGAAAAAGCATTACTTATTTATTGCCTATACTTTTCACTAGATTAAGGTGAATGTTTTCTTATATCCCAACACCCAGAATAGTATGTAGCATGCAGGAAGCATTCAATAAATATTGGGAGAATGGGGATTGGAGGAAACTTTAAACCTTCTTTGAATTTTTACATCCTTACCTCCAGCTACTTTTAAGCTAGAATCAACTGAACAAGATTACAGGATTCCTGAATCAAATATTAACATATCTCTGAACAAATGAATGAATGAATGCAGCTCATCTTCACCAACTGGTTTCCAAGAAGGGAGGGCTACTTCCCTTACTCCACTGGTCCTTGTAATTTTAACTCTAAACAAACCACATACACTGATGAGAGGGACCAGAGCATAGCTATCACCAGGGCTGCCCAGGGACAAGGAAGAGTTAACCCTGTGTCTGAGTTACTAAATATCTCCAGCAATGTAGTGAGAGTCAGCGAGACCAGATACTGTCATTTCTACATCTTTTTTTCACTGCCTCAGGTGTTGGCAAGAACACACGATTCAGAAGCAAGGGCAGAATGACTTTGTTTTACCCTTTAAAGAGAAAAGATGGACAGGATTGGAGCAGAAAAGAATGAAAAGAGAGTAAGGAAAAGAAAAGCCATTAATATTTCATATTATGCTTAAAATGCGTGATTATAGCTCTGGCTAGGAGGAGAAATTTCCTTTAGAATATTAGATTTTTATTGCATGTCCAGACAAAGGGCTGATTTATAAGTGCTCTGATTGTTTACCTCTGTGCATAATAGGGAATGGTAGAAGCATTTTTTAAAAAGCAGTTGCCACTTAGCATTCTTGACAATATCTTATTTGATAATTCTAACTTATGAAAGTATAGGTTCATTTTCTTTTTCCACAGACCTATAGTTCTGATTGGTGTGAGTCTAGCAATAGATCTGAATGAACTCGGTGGGTGTGTTAGCTACTTTTCTCGTTTCGGTAGTCAAATACTTGACAAAAGCCATTTTGGCTCACACTTCAGAGGTAGACAGTCCATCACAGTGGTGAGGGCAGGGAGGCAGGAGTGGCTTGCTTCACCAAGCAAAAATCAAAGAAAAGAAATCTCAATGCTCAGCTCACTTTCTCTCTTTACTTTCCTTGTTCAGTCTGGGACTCCTGCCCATGGGATGGTACTACCCACATTCAGGATGACTTTCTTTCTCAGTTAAACCTCTCTAGAGACATGTTCATAGACACACCTAAAGGTATGCCACATTAATACCCTCTGGCATTTCTTAATCCATTCTTGCTGGAAATTGAAATTAACCAAATTAACCAACACAAGAATGTAGCTCAGTGATAGAGTGTCTGCCTAGCATGTGCAGAGCCATGAGTTCAATTCCCAGTACCACTAAAATATAAATCAAAAAATCATTCAGGGGATGGAGAGACTGGTGAATTAATAAAGTGCTTGTCTAAAAGTATGAAGACATGAGTTCAATTCCCAGGACCCCTACAAAAATGCCAGATGTGGTGGCACACACTTATAATTTCAGCACTGGGGAGGATCCCTGGAGCTCACTGACCAGCCAGTCTTATGTAATTGGTTAGTTGCAGGCCAATGAGAGATTCTGTCTCTAAGGAGTTGGACCGAGTTCCTGAGGATCAAACCCAATATTGTCCTTTTGCCTCTACAAATACAGAAACGCATTTGCAAACCCATGGTACCTACATACACATATGTACCTACACACATATGAACACATACATGCACAGTGCATAAATAAGAAATGGAAGCATCATAAATAGGTTTGTCTCTATTAGACTAGTTGTGAAAGTCAGGCAAATGTTAGCTAGCTAGAGCATCAGGATGATAGGTCCAAAGCTAGTATTTAGATGTCTTATCCCAGTCATGGACAGGGTGTATCGTGTCTTTTTACTGACAGCTTTGTTCCTTGGCCACAGGTGCTGCAGCCCTTCACACTATGCATAAGTAACATGTATTATGGTCATTCACTTGGGAGCTTGAGTGAATAAATTCTAAAATGTCCTCATTGCTAGCTCTGGAATCCAGGGCTTTTAAAGCACATGTGCAATTAATTTTGCTGGAGAATTTTAAATTAACACCAAGAGAATGCCTTGCTGTTTATAAATGTTCAGGTGTGAACCTAAAGAAAACAGAAACCACTTTTCCTGAAATCACATGAATAATATTGGAGTAAGACTGTCTCAGTGGGAGACAAAAACATTACATTTGTGTCTCTGGGTAATCTATCCTTTGGTTAATGGACCGAGAACCCTCCAGACAGTTCACAAATCCACATAACAGAGCAGATTTTTGCATTCGGATTCCTGACGTTGCTGAGAAACGCAAAAAATCAGATTCAGCCGGAGTTCCCTATTGATTACAACGTGAGGATCAAGAGGAAGTTATTCCACCCAAGGCAGCCTTCATTTAAATTTAAAATCGTCCTTCCTGGTGATCTCATTTTAAATAGTGGCATAGAAATCAATTGAATTTGCAAGAGTATTAACTCTATCTCATTTGAGGGGCTTCCTATCAACATATGAAAGAGTGGGTATTGGTTTCTGGTTATATTTGGGGCATTGAAAGAGGGTGTTTCCAACAAAAACAACAACAACAAAAACCAACAACAACACCACCTTTTTTTTAGAGGATAGGCAACTGGTATTCTTTATAACAGAAGTGTGAATCAAAATGACCAGTCCTGTCAAATTATTCTTTACTCTTCACTCAGTTTTGTTCTCTAGCCTTTGAGCATAGTAAATTATAGTATGGGTAGGCTCATAATATTTTGTTTTGTTTTTTAAAATAATCTACACTCAAAACTATTCTAAGGGTACAATTAGTTAGTTGGTCATTATCTATTGTATCAGAACCCTGTAGATCAGTCTGGACAACAGATGGTTTTACCTTAAATACACCTGACAACAAAGTGGTCTACGTGTTCTGTGAAAGAAGGAATAAACAGGTATGCCCAACAAGTGAAAAGGTAAAATGACTTAGTTGCGTTTCAGTGCAGCTTCCATGAACAGGTACTAATGCTCAGGGCAACATTGTTCAAAAAAGTTAAAGATAGGGACAGCCAAAAAAGTCCACCTGAAGATGAATGGAGAAATGTGATGTGTGCACAGAATGGAGCATGATTTATTCTTAAAAGGAATGAAATTCAGATACAGATTTACAGCATATCCAAGTCTTAAAGATGGTGTGCTGTGCCAAATGAGCTGGCCACAAATAAATAATGTGTGGTTGCTACTTGTGTGAACGAACTCTACAGTCATCAAATACATAAGGATAGCAAGTTGAGTGATAGTTTTCAGTTGGAGAAAGAGTATATTAAGGTGATATTTTAAAGTTTTTTTTTAATCCTTACATTTATTTATGTAATATGTGTATGTGTACATATGTGTGCGTATGTACACGTGTGGTCAGAGGATGATTTGCAGAAGTTACTTCTGTTCTTACGCCATGTGGGTTCCATCCAGGGATTGAATTCAGGTCATCTGGCTTGGTAGCAAACATCTTTATCCACTGAACCATCTCTCTGGCACAAGGAGTTATTGTTAAATGGGTATAGAGTCCAGTTTAGGAAAGTAAAAACTTAAAAATTAAATTTTGAGAGAGATTTTTGGTGATGATTATATAATAGTACAAATGTACTTAATTCCACTAAGCTATATACTTAAACGTTTGTGTTACATATACTTCACAACAAAGAAAAGCAATACAAAATAAGAGCAACAAAAGCAAAATGTCCTGGAAGGAGCCAAGCATCCAGGAGCATCTTTGTGTATCATGTAGTACTTTGTATGTCTGACTTCTCCTGTGTGCTACTGACTTCCCCTGAACATAACCATCCTGGATGGACCCACTTGCTCAGAGTGCTTCTTATGAGAAACTGAGTGGGCTCTTTCCACAATCTTTATCCCAATAGCTAAGCTAACAAGAGTCTTCTCATAACCTGATGTCCCCAGCATCCCAATTGTTCATCTAAATTGTCATAGTCTGGACATTTTTGCTATTGTTGTGTTACCAGTGTGGTCCCTACCTTCCTCTTTCCAAGTCACCAAACGCTAGAGACACATGCATTATATATTGTCCTGGGGTCTTCTTCTCTTTTCATATATTTTCTCTGTTTTGAACCTATCTTTCCCTATCTTGCTGAAAACTTTAAGATACAATGCTTTGCCTGTGCAGGTGCAGCAGACTTTGCTACAATTACCATTCCATATGTGTGTGTACCTTGGGCATGCTTGGAAATTACTAGAGATGCCATGGGATTGGATTCTAATGTTCGTTTTAATTCAGTTGGCTCACATTATACAATAAAACCTGACTGATTCTGAGTAATGATAGAAGTTAAATGCTTGCTTTCCTGAAAGAAAAAAAAAAGAGAGACTCATTGACTAATGTTGGAAATAATTACATTTTCTTTCTTTTAAATTTCATGTATTTCATAAACAATGTAAACAGAGACAAATAGGTAAGATGTGATAAGCTACAGAAGAAATATAATTCAAAATACATTGGTGTATGAAAGTGAACCAAATGCCCTTGAAATGTCCTTTTAAATATTGGGTAAATTCCTAGAGCAAAAGTGCCTGGATGGGAGGCTTATGGCCTCCCCTTGAAATGGTAGAACTTTCTCCCATAATGCTTTTCTGTCTTCCTACCTCTCTTGGAAAGCCTTCTACAATGTCTTCACTCTCGATGTTATAGCTTTTCTCACTGTTCTTCTTGTCTGTTGTAGTCTTCCTGACACAATTATCTGTTTCATCTAACTACTGTCTTTCCTTCAACGTCAACCTTTTTTATGGTCATCAAAGCTGCATTCCTAGCTGTCACCTGAACATTTCCACATCATAATAAATTGACGTTTTAGTGATTTCACCCGAGCCTGGTTCTTTCCACCATGTTGTCTATTCTTGAGATGTCCTACAAGCTCTAGTCGCGAGGCCCTCTTTACTGAACTAGTAGCAATACAGTAACGAATATGATTGAACTTGCTGCCCTCCTCCCCTCCCTCTCTTTCTTCCCCCTTTTCGCTCTCTCCATCTTTTTCTTCCATCCTCATTCTTCTTCCTTTTGAATAATCACAAAACAAAAATCAATCATTTCTCTTTCTTGCCTAAACTTTGGAAGCCTCCACCTTGCTTTTGTAGTCAAAACTTCATTTCGTGACCCTTTATGTTTGGTTTCGGAAATCCTTGCTCAGGATTATGACTCCCCATGGACCCGTTGCTTTCTTTATCGGTCACTCCCATGTACGCCAAGTGGCTTCAGGTTGTTGATTGGCCCTGCATGCTGGCATTTGTGTCCTCAAATATACTTTCTCCTCTGCTCAGAACTCCTCTTCTCCTGGTCAACCCCCATCACTCTCCTTAACTCAGCCTCTTATGTTGCTCATTCCCCACTTCCCAGGCCACAGTATTACAGTGACTTTCCAGTTTAGGACCTCGACGCTGTGGTGGGACATTCAACAATGCTTTTGGACGGCTATGCCAGATGATGACCATTGCAAATAATTCTCCAGATTGAAATCTCATCCTTTCTGCCACTTGCAGCAGCATTTTTCCTTATCTTTACCGGATTTTTCTTTTTTTTTTTTTTTTAAAAATATTTTATTTATTTATTTTCTGTATGTGAGTACTCTATCTGCATGTGCACTTTTATGGTGGAAGAGGGCATCAGATCCCACTGTAGATGGTTGTGAGTCACCATGTGGTTACTGGGAATCGAACTCAGGACCTCTGGAAGAGCAACCAGTGCTCTTTTACTACTGAGCCGTCTCTCCAGCCCCGGATTTTTCTTTATCATTGCTTCATTACATCTTTAATTAGTAGTTCCTCACAGAAATCACATGTTTCCCCTTTCCTTTTAAAGCCATTTCCAATTGACTTGGCCACATAGATGCACACTTTTTTGCTTTCTTTTCATTACGTACATCAAGTCTTTCCTTAGAGGCAATCCAAGACAAGGTCTGCATAGGCAAGTTGACGGCCTCCCTGAAGGGAAAACAAACAAACAAATATTTTAAGAGGTAGAAGCACAGTAGACCAGTAGCATACCTTTCCAGTGTCTTCAAACTTTCTAGAAGAATGTGTTTTTTATCTGTTAACTTTTGACCTCTCTTGGTACTATTAGTTTTATCTCTCATAATCCCATGAAAAAAGAGATAAGTATTTTTCCTGATTTTTTTTTTTTAGTGTTGGTTGATCATCAGTATGGCAATGTGCTTGGTTTCTACTATAATTTATTTAAATCTCTTTTCAAGGTTCAGCTAGAATATGGGCTACACAAGCATTTACAGATTGACTGGGAAACTAATAAAACACTTTTAGCATGTTTTGGAGGAGGGAGAAATTTGGTATCCAAAACTGAAATAGCTGTCTTACTTTGAGACATAACCCTTTTGGATGCTGTGGTCTTCTAACATTCAAATTTTTGAAGTTTCATTGTATATTTAAAGAAAATTTAAATAGGTTTCCCAAATGTGTTTAGGGAATAATGAGAATGAAATGAAAAATGTAAATCTTTTACTTAGAGTTATCTGGATTTGGATTCCTGTGGCACTATTTGTATGTATGTGTGATTCTTCATAGAAGCCTCCTGAATCTCAGGTTGTTTATCTTTAAAATGAAGAATCAGTCTTCACACATCCTGCATCAGCTCTATTAGTAAGATGTATATTCCCTATCATCAAAATATTTACAGAATACAATTTCTCTTTCTCTGTCCCAATCAGCATCACCATCACCTGCATTCCAGGAGATTCCTCTGTGATTTTCCTGCTCCTGTCTTTCTCCCCAACCCTTTTAATCTCAATGCAAATTGACAATGTGTGTGTGTGTGTGTGTGTGTGTGTGTGTGTGTGTGTGTGTGTGTACCTGCTGAAGTCAGAAGATTAGGATTGCCATAAAGGACATCTAGTTAATTTTGCATTTTACGTAACTAATAAGTATTGCCATTTAAAATGTTAAAGTACAAAATTACCCATTACTTTAAAGTCAAATTTAAGCATGCTAAATCTGACCAACCAACAGGGGGCACTAGCGTCTCTCCGAGTGATATAGGAAATGATGTGGGGTTAGGCAGCCTGCTAGGCTTCTGCTTATGCTCACCCCTAAATGCTGCCCTCTGCAGTACAACCTACACAGTCACAGAGAGTCACCATCAGACAAAGTCTACAGAAAATATGTGGCAGGTGAGACATCAACATTTAATAACACAATGAAAGGCTGCCTTTGAATTTCAATCAATATTTATAACCACTGACTATTAAATATAGAAAAGACTTCAGAGGTCATCTTGTCCATTCTGTTTTTGAAGCCGTGAGGACACTGACACTCAAGAGTTCAGCAGGCTTGTGCACAACACTGGACCAACACTAGACTTGGAGCCCCTAATTCCAGTCCAGCTAATGATTCCCCAGTTTCTCTGCCACTGCTCCCTGTAGAATCTCCATATTGCCATGTATCTAACATCAGTTGGGTGTGTGTATGTAATTGATAATTTGGTAAACACTGATGTCTACGTAGCCAACACATTTTCATTACAAACTCATGTCTTTTAAAGTACTCATTGAAATTGGGCCACTTGATATTATTATCCAATAGTAATAATTATATTACCAGGTCTTCATCATGCCTCAGATTCCTCACCATTTTTCATGAGGCAATATCCATAGCAGATTCTGACTATCATAACTCAGAATATTTTTGTTTTCCTGTATTTTTCAATAATATAGTTGAATTTAAATTGTTTTTCTTCTTTAAAAGTCTAAAAGTTGTGATATTTATTGGATAAGTCAGAATTTGGACATTGACTTTGACAGCAACATTGAAAAATATTAATTCTTTAGGTGTGTTAAAGGCATGTGACTATACTTATGGATACATGCTAATATACTTATGAATGAAATTTTTTAATTTAATTCAAAATTATATATAGCAGATACATGACAGTTCTGTTATACTATTATATCTGCTTTTGTAAATGCTTAAAAATTTCTAAAACAGTTAAAGCTGAATTCTGATCTCCAAACTTTAGTCTGTTTAAACAAAGCTTCAATAAAGTTATGGCATAAGAAATACAAGATTTTAATGTTCATATTTAAAGGATAGAAACAATTTTTGTCCCTGTACTTGTCTCCTCCTTTCCTCATCTTTGTGAGAGTCAGTGCGTAACAAAAGGAACTTAAAGCTGTGATACAGTGTCTGGGTAGAGGCAGCTTTCCGTTCCTTGTTGACTGTGCAAACCTTAGGCCAGATAATATCTTTGGGCCTCAGTCTTCTCATTATGTAAAATGAGAACATCATATTATGTGGTTGCACAGAGATTCAGCTCTAAAATTACTTGATTTGCCATCACACTACGGTGTTAAAGCTCCACTGCACAACTGGCTCTCTGTGTGTTTGGTCTTGTATTCTGTTCCATTATAGCAGCAAAGAGCTGCAGTCTGGGAGCAGCTGATTTGACTTAAAGATACTGGGAATGAAACACCACAATACTGTTTGCTTCCTGTAGAGTTCATGTACATGAATTTTTTTAATCACCTCAAGTTGGTTGATACCATTACTGATATTGTCTACTGGGCAATGAACTATAGAAATTATCCCTTTGAAACATTAGCATTTTTTGATGTGATGCTAGAATAAATTATTTTCAAATTCAAAGAGTATTTTGGTACTTATTATTCCAAGCTTATCTTCATAGTAGTATATTTATCCAGCATTTACCATTTTATGCATCACTAGCCTTTTAAATTAATTACTGCACATTTCTCATCTAATGGAAGATTGTCTTCATTCACACTTCTGTAGTTTGGCACATATAATGCAAGTTGTAGTTATGTCATTTTGAGAAACAGGTAGAACTTTGAAACTGTGAAACCCGATCCTAACTCACAACAGGCCTGTGTCTTTGTAACTTCTTCCTGAATATTAGGTTTCTTTGCAGTTCTGTAATCATTGCAAAAAAAACTGGTTATGAAAACTAACCAAATGGGCACTACTTCATAGTAATAATAAACTGACAGTATTATCTCAATGTCACATCAAAATTCATCCATTCAACAAATGTTTAATGAATATCTTCTAGGTGTGTTAATTTTAAAAGGGGATTTCACAGTAAAGAAGGCTTAGAAGAAATTACCAGAGGACACAGATTTCCAATTTTAAATTGATTTATTCATCAGAAAAATGTTACTAAGAGCCACTTACTTATTCATACACATAGGCCTCCTTTTGCATAAATACTTCAAAATTACCATAATTAATTCACAGTCCCAACTCTGGCCCTCATAGAGTGAAGTGACTATTTTAGTGGAAGCCATGATGGAATAGTACCCTCAAGAAACTTTTTAGCAACTGTTTTCAAAACAGATCTCTGCACACTCAGTATCGTTCTGATAATTCTTTTTTCTTTTAATCAATAACCTTCTGGGCATGGATTTGTTTCTTTGTTCTCTGTGTAATGATTATTATGGTTTAGATACAGAACATCTATCACAGGCTCATGTATTTGAACTAGCTGGTTGCGTTGTTTTCAAACATAGTGTGGGTTTTCAGAGGTGGGACCTAGCCTCACAAAGCAGATTGCTGGCATTACACATTACAACCTGGCCATGGTACTGTTCCAGGGTTTTGTTTGTTTGTTTTTTTGGGGGGGGGGTTGTTTGTTTGTTTGTTGTTTTTTCCTTTCTGGCCTTCCAGGATGTGAGTAAGTCATGCTGCAAACTTCTGCCACCACAGATGGTACCACCTGCCACCCTGCCTTCCCTACCATGATAGATTGTCCCCTCTGAAAACATGAGCCCAAATAAACACTTTGTCCCTTAAGTTGTTTCTGTTAGACATTATGTCACCATGGTAAGAAGCGAGTCAATGCAGAAAAATTTTGTACTTGGTGTAGGTTTGTTACTGTGACAAAACTGACCATGTGGTGTATAGGCCAGTTCTAGGGAATTTGTTGCTCTCTTCTGGCTTCTGTGGGCACCTACACTCATGTGCACATATCCCCACTTGTTGGTTGTTTTTGGTCTTTTCTCTTTACTCTTTGGGGGCTTGCTATCCAAGTCCCAAATAAATCACACAGGGAGGCTTAGTATTATTTATAAATGCCCAGCCTTAGCTTGGTTTGTTGCTAGCTAGCTTTTCTTAAATTATCTCTTCTACCTTTTGCCTCTGGGCTTTTACCTTTCTCTTACTTCTGTAAATCTTACTTTTACTCTTACTCTGTGGCTGGCTGGGTGGCTGGGGAGCTGGCCCCTAGCATCTTCCTCTCCTTGTTCTCTTGCTCCTTCTTCCCCTTCCAGATTTATCCTTCCATTAATTCTCTGCCTGCCAGCCCCGCCTATCCTTTCTCCTGCCTCGCTATTGGCCGTTCAGCTCTTTATTAGATCATCAGGTGTTTCAGACAGGCACAGTCACACAGCTTCACAGAGTTAAACAAATGCAACATAGACAAAAGTAACACACCTTAAAATATTCTGCAACCCCCATTCCTGCCACACACACATATAAACGTAATCTAAAAAGTAAAACAAAAATTAAAAAAGATAATCAAAACACCATGTTCACAAAGGTTTAGAGGGGAGCAGGGACTCTCTCAGGAATTGGGCCTGAGGCCATTTGTGTTGTACTCCTGCAAAGACTCTGCCTACATTCTTTTTCCTGAGATTCTGAATGAGGCCGAATTAAAAACTAATGGACTTATTTGATCAGAAGAGAAAATTTTGAAACAGCATAACAGTTACCTTTGGCATGGTTAGAGCTCAATGCTTTTAGCTAAGCTCACAGTGACAGAAGTCAGGATGTGGGGCCAAAAGATGTGAAAAACGTACAGCTTAGTGAGGAAAGGTGCACTGTCCTGGTAACTCAGACAAACAAGGCTGATGAGGACCTCCAGAGGGTGCTACAGATGTGCTCCACATGGCCCAAGCTACATCGTGGGTTTGTAATATAACTTGGCATCCTCATTCACATAGCGGTGATTTCGTGAGCTGAAAAAGTTATGAGTCTTACAGACTTGCACTAAGACTCCAGAGATCCCTCTAGGCTGAACCATGGGTAGCAGGCTCAGAATCCCAGCATGGAGCTACTGAGTACACTGTGCATGGGATTGCAAAGGTGAAGACTAAGGTGTAGTGGAGATACCAGGATGTTGGAGATGCCAAGAATGTGGGATTTACACTGCAGGGGTGGGGGAGAGGGGTGAGGGTGTGAAAATGTAGACATTCATTGGAGTTGATCCAAGAGAGAGTCCACATATGCTTCTGAAACAGAACTTTGGGGATGGTGTAGCATGAATCTTAAAAGTTCTTATTAATAAAATCAAACCTGAGCCAGGTATTGGGGTGAATGCTGGAAGGTCAGAGAACCAGAACAAACCACAGCTAACCTCACCTGGCCAACTTCTCGGCTGATCTTGTTTCCTCATACTGGAAGCCTCTGTGTCCTCATATCCGAATGGCTCTCAGCTGAACTGTGCTTCTCGAAAGCCTGAAAGCTTAACCAGCCAAATGCTTCTCCAGGCCAAATGCTTCTAGTTTCTGGTTCTCACGCCTTATATACCTTTCTGCTTTCTACCACCACTCCCTGGGATTAAAGGTTCGCTTTCTGGCATTAAAGGCGTGTGTCACCCTGCTTGGTCATTTCCAATGTGGCCTTGAACTCACAGAGATCCAGAGGGATTTCTGTCTCTGGAATGCTAGGATTAAAGGCGTGTGCTACCACTGCCTATCCTCATGTTTAATATTGTGGCTGTCCTGTTCTCTGACCCCAGATAAGTTTCTTAGCATGCACAATATTTTGGGGAACACAATACCACCACAGGATGGGGTTACTCAAGTATGTTGGAGGCCATATGATGTTACCATAAACTCCAGATGCTAGACATGAAGCTACATGGATTGGTGTTTGTCCTCCTGAGCTTCAGTCTTTCTTTGGTCACATCTTTCTCCACTCTTTCCTTTCAGAATGGGAATGTTTAGTCTGTGCCACATAATTGAAAGTATGTACCTTGCCTTTTTAAAATATTACAAGAGATCATGAATCTTAGAGGAGACTTCAGGTTTTGGACTTTCGAACACTACTGGGACTGGCAAAGACTAGGGACACTATTAGAGTTGGACTGATCTGTTTTATCTTGTGAAGTGGCCACGAACTTGTGGATGCTAGGAGTAGAATATTATTATTAAAATATGAACTGCTCCCCACAGGTTCATGTGTTGGAGCATTTTCTGCCCAGCTGTTGTTGCTATTTTGCAAGATTATGGAAACTTTGGGAGGTACAACTGACTGGTAGAAGTAGGTTGTTAGAGATGGGCTTTATGGGATACAGCCTGGCCCCAGTTTCCATATGAACTCTGGTCCATCTAGATGTGAACAAGCCATGCTGCAAGATCTCATGACTCCTTAAGTTGTTTCTGTCAAGTAACAGAAGTGGTGATGCTTTATTTTTATTTAATTCTGTTTGATTTCATAAAGACTTAGAATTTTCTATCAGATGTTTATAGGTATTGGGCCCAGCAAGTGATATGTCCTATGTCTTCTTTGGCCAATCTTTAGCTATGTTTCCATAACTATGTCACATTCCTAACTGTGTTCTGTTTGCCTCTTTTTATCATGTAATTTCTAACTGATGCACCCTCATTGTGAGCTAATAACATTCACCCATTCTTCTGTTCAATAGTATTTTTGAGCACCCTTCTGTGTTAGATAAATTAGGAAATACAGCGAAAATGGCCTCAGCAGTCCTCACTACATGACACATCATGTTTCTCTTTATCATAATTTGATGTATTATTAATTAATTATAGGCTTTGTGGTTGGGTTAAACACCCTACTTGTAGTACCTTATTTTCTCTTTGAGTCTTTGACATTTTTCACCAGAATTCCCATCAAGCTGCAGGAGAACATTAGGATGCAGAAAGAGTATTGACCAAATCATTGCCTCTTTCTAGCCAATTCTTTGATGATTATTTTCTTTCATAGTCTTTTTAATAATCTGCAGTGAGGAACAGCTCAAAGAACCTCCCCCTTTTTTTAAGTTAAAAATACTTAAAATACTGGTCAGCATAGCTCTCTAAACATTCACATAACTTGTTCATGAGAAGAGAGGACTTCATTTCTAATTTCAAAAACCAATTACCTCTCTTCCATGGGTTCTTCCTGGCTATCATCTAAACTGACTCTTATTCACCCATCCAACAAATATCTATCAAATGCACTGATGATATAAAAACGAATCAGATTATTTTTCTTACAAAGTCTCCTCATTTATTTTCTTCTGACAAGTAGTTCTTTTGTTGTTGGTACGCTCTCAGTTTGCATATGTGTACTAAACACAGTATTTTTATCTGTCTCTTCTAAGGGAAAGAGGTTAATTTGGGTAGTGCAAATCATTCTACTATTTTGTTCATTATAATAAAACTAATGATTTACGTATTCATTATATCCTTCTTGTTATGATGAATATGTATGTTTGCTCATTTTTTAAAAACATTTTTAGCTTTCTTTACTCTTCTCTCATTTCTTCAGACACTGATGGGCTAGGCTTTCCTCTAGGATAACTATCACTTTTCTTCATGGACACATGGAGCTTCACCTTTCTTTTACGTGTGACCGGGTTTCTTTCCAGGATCATCTTTCTAGACTCTACAAATACGTCTCTGGACTACGTTCTACATTGTCCTTCAACTTACTGTCAGCTCAATCTTCCAAGCCCACTCTACTTCCACCCTTGTGTGGTCTCATCTAGAAGCCCTCCTGCTCTCAGTTGTAACGCTTTTGTCAGCCTCCTTCAGAAGGCAGGCAAAGACTGACAGGCCTTGGTTTTTCATTTTCCTTAATCTTGTATTAGTGCAATTGCACTTTGATTTTCTTACATCATATTTTGCAATCAATAGTTTGTTAGTTCTGTTTTCTTTGTTCTGCATTTCCATGCAAATTTTCCTTTTAAATGGTCTTCTTTCTTGTGAAGTCCAGCCTCAGAGAGGTATTTAATTAATTTTAATTTTTTTTGTTACTTCTGGTATAGTTCTTTCACCCCTCCCCCATATTCAAATCTCATTTCTGATCTTAACAGACCACATAACTTGGTCTCGGTGATTGGCCCACATACACCTTACTTTGTTTTCTGGAAAATATTTGTTATAATAATGATAATAATAATAATAATAATAATAATAATAACAATAACAATACCTTCCTTATTGTGAAGTTGACATTGCTCTGAACATGTAAAATGCCTAAGTAGTGCATAGTAAGTACCTAATGAACACTGTTACTACCAACAATGCTACTGCTACTGTGTCTTCTATTTCATAAGACCCCTTAACTTTATTATTATTTAATTTCAAATTTTTTGCACAGTGTCTTTGACCATGTTACTCTCTTCCTCCAACTCCTCCCAGATTAATATCCTGCTTGCCTACACACACAAATTTGTGTACTTCTCCCTGCTTCCTCTGCCTCCTTCCCTTCCTCCTTCTCTTCCTCCTCTCCTCTTCTTCTACACATCAAGCCCAATTTGTGGTGTCCATATACATTTGAATATGTGGTCTTCCACTAGAGTGTGATCAATCTACCAGGGGTCTTACCCTTAAAGATAACCAACTCTCTCTTTCCTTCTCCCAGAACTTATCAACTGTCCATAGCCCAACAATGAGTAGAAATGTAACATATATTCATTAAAGAAGAACCTTAAAAGAGCAAGATAAAAAATGTAAAACCATTCCTACCTCCACTGCTTGGAAAGACCACTGTGACTCCTTTTCTTTTTAAATGCACATCTCTGTGGTCAAGCATGCATGGACAAGGCCCACAGATAGGGAGTGGCCAGACTCAACTACACTTGTCTCTCCTTGAATTAGCTTTTTAATTATTTTTCACCCCTCTGCTAATTTGACACCGTAGCTTTTATTTGTTATGGGGTTTTTTTTGTAATTATTTTTGGTTTTCTACACTTTGTTTACTTACAATAGTGGTTGGCTATTCGGTGCTCAGTTTTAGTGCACACATAGACTACTATAGCTATCAGAATGCTGGGGTTCCCAGTATTTCACAGATCTTTCTTGTGGTGATCTACATAGGCAGACTCTCTTTGTATCACTAACCTCTGGCAATTACAGATATTTCCCATTCAAATATTTTGGTTTTGGGGCCAGGTATAGCAGTACACACCTATAATCCCACCACATAGGAAGCTTAGACAGTAGACTGTGAGTTCTCACCAGCTTCAGCTACGTAGAAAGACCCTGTCTCAAAAACAAAAAAATCAAAACGAAACAAAACAAAAATATTTTTCTTTTCTTCTATATTATTTCTTGCAAGATTAATTTCTTTCATATAGAATAATTTATTTGATGTGAATCTATATGGTCCTCAATATATTAAATACTAGTAATGACAATTCAATCCAAATTAAATGTTATTCAGTATTACTACACTCTTTAAAAAAAATTAACAGTTCAGGTGTTAACATAGTACCTTCACCTTCTTACTGCTTTTGTTCCTATTACCTATATTTTAATTCTACTTTTTAAAAACATAATATTAAATTTGGGGATGGAATTAAATTTAACAAGAACATTTTCCAATCCTTTTGCCAACTCCTATTCTTGGATCCCCTACACTTGTGTATCATATTTATTTACTTACCTATTTACATTTTAAAATTATTTGACTAATTTGTTCTTAGACATTTTTTGCACATGTGCACAATGCCTACTGACTACCTTTCTCCTTCCCACAAATCTCACCCTCCTGTGCTTGTCCATTCATTTTGTTTTATGACCCACCAAGGGGAACCAGGGCCATCCGCGTGATTGTGGGTTTGCCGCTATCCATTGGAGCCTGCAGGGCTCAGTAGGGTGGGACACAGCTAAAGATAGTGACTTTCCCTGTCCCAGAACCTATTGATAGCCAATAGTACAGAGATAAAGGGTAGCCAGGAGCCCTTCCTGCTTCTTCGCCTGATTGTTGGTAGAGGTCTTGTGTGAGCTCAATGCAGCTAACCGGAGTTGTTATGAGTTAATTATTGTGATGGTTTTTAGTCTAGAGAATGGTGTTTCACAGATCTTTTTCTAATGTCCTACCCCTTTGCCCCACTGTACCCTGAACCTTAGAGAGGCTGGTATAAATTTTTCATTACAGATGAACTCACTAAATTCTCCTGACTGATTTCAAACTTGTGGCTACATATGAGCATCCTGACTCAGCTCCGAAGAATCTGGGGTAATAGGCATATGTCACCTCCATTGTCAGTTTATATTTCCTATATCTTTGATCTTTAATACCCACAGACAGAGTTCCAGATGGATATTCATTTCCACTTAAATTTTGCTAAGTATTTTCTATTATATTTGAACTTATTGTTAAAAATAGCTTACTACAATATTTTTATTCATATTTTACTAATATAAAATACTTTATTTCTGGGATATTTTCATATTTATTTGTACACACATATTCATATGTACACACACATATACATGTACTCATTCTTATACTTTCATTAAACTCTGTTTAGTTTTTTTTTAATTTATATGTTTAGTTTATGTTGCAGTTTGGCTTTGCTTTATACTTTGTACCTGTCAATATATATTTTTATTTGGTTGTAGAAAATCTTTTTCTCCCTCTCAAATTCATGGTCTCTTTTTCTTTGTTATTGTTATACACACATGTGCACACACACACATTCATACACATATATACAAACACACATACATAAAACTTGCTCAGTTCATTTAGTGGTGTTACTTGTATGTATGGGGCTTCAGGTCTGACTGATTGTGAGCTGTGTCTCCTAGAACTGACAAGGAAGCTTCACAAATGATACCTTAACTATATGGCTGCCTAAAAAAATGACCGGAACAAACACAATATCAATACATATACTAACATGGTTTTAGAAACTTTTATCCATTCTCTTTACTCTATGCTTTAGATTTTTTAAAATAGCTTCAACTGACCTATATCTCCTAACTGTTTTTGTGTATATTTTAAAAAACGTGTTTCTTCGTTGTATTTTAGGTGTGCTTCTCAGTGTCATATGTCCATTTACTAATTGTTGCCATTGAGTATAACCAATTTAAAGTTCATTCCATTAAATGTGATGCAGTCTCTTTATTTTTTAATCAGTGTATATTAGTTGATCTGAAGATTGTGGTTTACTGTTGTTTAATGGTGTATATTAATCGTACAAAATAATGGGCTTCATAAAATTTTAGTCTCTATTTCTAATACACTTTGTCTTCTCAGTTGTTTGTATTTTACAATTTGTTACAAACATTTTTATCATTGCTCCCTCATATCTTTCAATATTCTTAGCATTTTTATGTTGAAACTGTAACATTTCATTTCATCTGGAATACATTTATTTCCCAATCATCAGTCTGGAGGAGGGGTAATTTTCTGCATAAATTTTTATCACTATTTTTGGAGATTTGATTTTAGGACTATTGTAGATTAAAGGTTGTCAAAAGTTATTTGCCCATACTTCCATTGAGTGTGGATCTGTATTTCCTCTTTCATCTGTAAAGGTCTGAGAGAAAGACTTCAATAGAAATGATTTGTCCTTATCTCCCGTATCAGTCACCTGAAAGCCCTAAACTATTCTGTGATTAGTCTGATTGTCACACTTATGACCACATGGCAACGCCTGATACTCCATGAAGACAGGGTAATAATTCTAGCTGATCCTTGCTTTGCAACCATGCCACTAAGCCTCAGAGGTTCTCAACCTGTGGGTCATGGCCCATTTGGGGTTGTATATCAGCTATTTACATTATGATTCATAACCATAGCAAAATTACTGTTAGGGAGTATCAGTGAAATAATTTTATGGCTGGGGGTCACCACAACATGAGGAATTGGATTAAAGAGCCGAAGCACTAGGAAGGTTGAGAACCACTTAGAGTCTAAGGAATCAGGTAAGTGAGTGAAGCTCTCTGATAACTCATATTCAATCCAGCCACCATCTATTCATTCCCATCAGGTGAAGCAAAAGAATCAGCCAGTTCTGACCTGCTCAAAGACACAGTATTTTAGAGCACTTTGCTATACAGAACTAGAGCATCTTTCCTGCACCCTACCTACTCCCCCACAATCATAACATATACCCCTCCTCACTGCTGGTTTTGAGATCCTCCAGTCATGACACAAACCATAAATCTGTCTTTATGTGATCCTACCAACAGTACAGTCTGGAGTCCCTGAGTGAAAAGCAGCTTGACCCAGTCTTGGCCTCTATGTGGTATCCCCACTATTGTTCTTTGTCCTGCCAAAGACATTAAGAATCACTCTAGCAAGAACCTGTGGGATTTCTGGAAGTAAATTCCATGAAGTTTGGAGCTCCACTAAGATTTTGTCTCCCAAGAGTGTCTCAGTTTCAAACTCGTCAACACTGAGTGCCCAGAAATTCATCACGAACCCTATTTACATGCTCTAACTGATTTGTGCCTCCAGAAGCTTCTCTTTTAGATAAGCAGAGCCCAGCTGTTTCTCTTTGGATGTGTCTGTTTCTCTAAATGTAAGAATGGTGGTTTGACCTGGGTGCTAGGTAGCTTTTCATTGTAACAACCTAAGGGGATTGAAGGGAGGAGAGATTTATTTTAGCTCACAGTTTCAGAGGTGTCTTTGAGCAGCTGGCTCTGTTGCTTTAGATCTAAAATGAGGCAGACTGTCTTGGTGTTGGGGACATGCAAGGGAGGAGGAGCCTGTTGGTCACATGGCAACTAGATAGCAGACAAAGAGATGGGACTGAGTCAGTGGCAGAGTAAGCCCTCCCCAGGCAAGTGCTCATGGACCTGCTTCCTTCAGCGAGGCCATACCATGCAAAGTTTCCATAACATCTCAAAATAGTGACACCAACTTGGGACCACTTGCTTGTGGAGACCATTTCACATCCAAACCATAACAGCATGAAACTCTGATACGTTGTTAAAAAAAAAAAAAGGTCCAGGTCTTTTTTGGAACCTGGGGCCTATGCTGAGACACTTTGCCCAGCCTTGCTGCAGGGAGGAGGGGACTGGACCTGCCTCAACTGAATCTACCAGGCTGGGCTGACTCCTCAGGGGAGACTTTGCCTTGGAGGAAGTGGGAATGGGGGGTGGAATGGGGGGGAAGGCTGGGGGGTGGGAGGAGGGAGGACAGGGGATTCTGTGGCTGATATGTAAAATTAAATTAATTGTAAAATAAAAATATTTATTTAGAAAAAGGTCAATATACTTAGGATTTCCTTGTAATGATGGTAGTGGTGACTTCAGGCTCCTTGCATGGCAGAGCACCTGCTAGATGTCAGTTGTGTCCTTTTGAATTTTAAGATGCTATGGTAATTTTTGTGATACATCTATTATTGTCACATTTTGGACCAGAACCTCAAAGTCTGAAGTGCCAGTGGCCTCTTGTCTACACATCTTGAAAATAGTTTCTTCATAATTCTCTTTCATTGTGTGAATCCATCTTTTTGTTAGACTCTTCGATGGCTCTGCTATGCACACAGAAATGTATCCTAATCATAAGTGCACAGAAGAGGAATTTTTCATAAACTGAAAGTCACCTGTACAGCTAGTATCCACATCAGGAATATTAAGTACCGGAAGTAGCTGTCACGCCATTTGCATACTATTTCAGAGCTTCACTAACTGATTCCAATCCCCCAATACAGCTTCTCTTCTGGCATTTTGCTGCATAGTTTGGACTGATTTATTTTTGCACTCTATATAAATGAAATCATGTAGTATATGCTCTCTACCTCTAACTTGCTTCTTTAATGTTATTTTTGAATTAAGCCGCATTATATGTAGGTATAGAACACTTGATCCTATTGCACATTGTGACGATTTGTTTATCTTAAAATAGATAAAGATTTGCACAGTTTCCAGAACTTTCAGCTAATATTATGCAGCTTTGTTTTGGCTTGGGCATACGTGTTTTTCTGTTAGGTTTATACCTGAGAGGATTCTAATTATTGGGTAATAATATCTGCTTATTTTATCATAATGATGAAAAGAGCTTTTCTGAATTGGCCTACCTGCCTTCCCTCACTCCCTGAACTCTCTCATTCAGTGTCTCACGACACCACCGAGAGCATGACAAATTTCTGGGTATTCCACATCTTTTTCAACATTTGACATTATTCATTTTTCTCCTTTGCTGTCCCGGAGTTTAGACTGAGATTTCATTATGTTTTTAATTTTCTTTTCCCTGGCATATAGTGAGGTTGAGCATCTTTTCAGGCTTACTGGCTATTTGAACATACCACTTTTTTTATGATGAATTTTTAACCAAGCCCATCTTCCTAGGTCGTCTGAGAATTCTCTATAGACCAGGCTGATAGCATTCACCTTTGAATATCTCCAAATATGCCACAGATTCCTTCTCTTAATGTAGCTTTCAGTGAGTGCTGCATAGGTGCCTACTTAATGGAAGAAGCATATATAACAGATAGGGTGTTTCACCTTTGATATCATGAGCTACAGAGGGTATTCCTAGAGAATCAAGTATGCACATCTTAATTTTTAAGAACTAAAGTGGTAATAAATATTTATTGATGATTATATGAGGCTACATGTGAAGAGGGGTTTGGGGTGAATCAGAAACTATGCGTTTTCTCAGGAAGTATCTAGATTCTCTGGCAGCCTAGATTGAGTGCTGGTTTTTAACGACCCTCCTTTAATGTAGAAATTCAGTGTCTATTCTTTCAGCCTTCTTGTGCAATTGAATAGGCAGAAACTGATATATGGTGTTTTAAGGACATGAACATGGAGATTACTTTGAAATTTGGTCTTGAGAAATGTCTGCCCAGTAATTTTCAAGGAGGAAAAAAAAGATTCTTTAGTGACTTTTTTTAAAAAAGTAGTATGAAATATGTTTAGGTAATGAAAACACCCAATTACTTGGTTCCTAATTCCTCACAAACCTTAGCCAGTCTCCAGTGCCCGTGTGGGCTTCATTGAGAATTTCTGTCCTTGTCAGGGACAGCTTTTCCAGTCTCTGTACCATCTGGGCTGAGGCCCCCACCCTGGAGTGCCTCTCTTACTGGAGTCTATTGTGACACTCTGAGATGCCACTTTGCTTTTGACACCTCCCCAATCTTCTTCCTTTATCTGTGAAAAGCTCCTCTTTGGAATTGTATACTTTATCCAGTAGGTATCCAGGTTGGAAAACAACGGCTTTTCAGACATCACAAAACCACTTCCCCAAGGAAGAAGACTGACTGAAATGGTGCCAGCACAGAGCCAAGTTTTGAGGCCAGTGAGATGGCTCAGTGGGTAAAGTCATTTCCTGCTAAGCCTGATGACCTGAGTTCCAATCCCAGGGTATACACGACAGAAAGAGAGAACCAATTCCCTCAGGTTGTTCTCTGACTTCCTCATGAATACTGTGTGGGTTTGCACACACACATAGACACATGCATGCACACACAGAGGAATATAGTTAACAACATTTAAAGCTCAGTTTACAAGTTGTTTAGAGAACTCTCGTTGCACACTTTTTTTTCTCTTTGTCTTGAGATAGGGTCTCCCTATGTTACCTAAGCTAGTCTCAAACTCAGGTCCTCTTACCTCACTCCCTTAGGTGTGGGATTACAGACATGTTCTGCCAAACATGACTACCATTAAAGGCCTGATGGGGAAACTTGCATTCTCATCTGTTGTCCCTATCCTTAGGCCACTGATTTGAGACACATACAGGTGACCAATGCCATGCTACACTCATCTCTCTTTCTTAATAGTTAAAGTGTCAATCCTGTCTATCAGAGCCCTTACGCTTCAATTCATCTGATGGACAAATCTGCTATTAGCCATGTTCACAGTGTCTCAGGCTTTTGCTGGGACTCTGTACACACACTCAAACCAATAATACCTACACGTGCCCAAATGACATGACATTTACTTGTAGATTCCTATCACTGGCAGGAAATACATTTATTTAAAAACAGAGAATATCCCCTTGTGGTTGTTTGTTTTCTGCTCTTTTGGGGGGACCGCTACCCAGCTCCCAAATAAATCACTCACAGAAGCTTATTCTTAATTATGAATGCCTGGCCTTAGCTTGTCTTAGTTTCTTGCCAGCTTTCCTTATCTTAAATTATCTCGTGTACCTTTTGCCTCTGGACTTTTCCTGTTCTTTTACTTCCATAAATCTTACTCTTACTCCATGGCTGGCTGTGTAGCTGTGTAGCTGGCCCCTGGAGTCTTCATCCTTCTCTGGCTACTTCTTTTTTCTCGCAGATTTCTCCTTCTATATATTCTCTCTGCATGTTAGCCCCACCTATCTTTCTCCCTTTTTCCTACCTCGCTATTGGCCATTCAGCTCTTTATTAGATCATCGGGTATTTTAGATAGGCACAGTAACACAGCTACATGGAGTTAAACAAATATAACATAAACAAAAATAATATACCTTATAATAATATTTCCCAGCATCCCCTGTTCTCAGTATCCCCCCCAATATAAAGTTTGTATTTTATGTACATAAGACTATTTGTTTTTCAAGTTTCCAGATACCTTTGATAGTTTCTCACCCTTCTGGTTGTTTTCATCCTTGGCTTCATGTGTGCCTTGTTCACTGTCCAACTGCAGAGACCCTCATGACATTAGCGCTGAGTTCTTGCTCTGATAGTCTGCCTAACCCCCATTTGAAAAGCTACCCATTGTTTTGATTACCACTCTTGGTAATTGCTCTATTCACTTTTGGACAGTCATAGGTTATGACTTTGGGAGGTTTGTTCACTGAATGTTTTCATAATATCACCATCTCTGCCAAGCACTGTAAGCATGGTGACATGCCTCAGAGTATGTCCTTGAGGAAGACAGAAGCCAAGGCAATGATGATGTGGTTCTGATTTCAGACAGCAATGTATTAAGTCCCAGTGCAGCAGCATCCATGTGATAATGTTCACAAGTAAGAAAAGTCATCTTCAATCAACTACTGTTTTGGGCCACTTGGCTGAAGGACATTCATTCATTCCCTGCCTTATCCCAGTCACAGCTCCTGGCATTTAACACTGATGTCGTGCTTTTCATAATGATAGAGCCACATAAAGACATTTGATTTCAAGTTGGCCAGCTAAAATCATCCTTATGGAATATTCTTATGAATGCCCTTTCCCATGCTATAGAGTCAATTGTCTGCACACAAAGAGAGCTTGTCTATTGTAGGAAGAAATCAAGGCATTAAAATGTGGGGTGGGGAGGAGAAGAGGATACAGAAAGAGAGACCTGAAAACATGTGGTATCCCTAGATCAGGCAGTGCCTCAGCCCAACTCCATCACTGTTCTTCCTATCAACATGACCCTCTTTTGATTAATTTGATTCAAGTTCAATGTTTGGGATCTCAGTCAACTGTAAGTAAGAGATATAATTTAAATATGCCCAAAAGGAGATAATGCAAAAGTTGAGTGCTGGAGAAGAAGAGTATTACAGAAATGAAGACCACATTGAACAAAGTCTGTAGTGACATGCAAATAACTTGCAAATTATATAAATGACATGGAAATCCAAATGGTGATGGCATCCATGGAGTGGGAAAGGAGACTGAACTTTGCAAAGATGCAGTAAAACCTTTGCATGGCAAGATCATGCAGAGGACATTGAGGGTTTGCCCTGAAGACAAAAATAAAATACTGTATTTTAGAAAGGTAACCTTGACACTGTAATCTGTTTTTTGCTTGGGTTACTTTGAACATTGACCTGGAATGGGATAAAAATGAAGAAGAAAAACTAAAGAACTCCTGCGTTTGTCCACCAAGAAATGATGCAGTCCTGAGTTAAGTCCATGGCCCTGGAGACAGAAGACAGGGCCAGCTTTAGGAGAGAACGCAATGGCAACATAGGCAGAGGAGCCCCAGCCACCCTTGGAGGTGGGGTTTCATTTCCCTGAGACGAAATGTGGGAGGAGGAGTGTGTCTGGAGGAAAGTGGGATATTTTCCCAGAGTGTCACTACCTTACACTATCTTAATTTCATCGCTAGATGGATCTTAATAAAATACCATTTTTAATGTGGTTCTTCATCTATGAAAAGATTAGCAGGGAGGATGGTTTAGATTAGTGTCTCTTTAAGAATTAAAGTGATTTTTTTTTAAAAAAAAAGAATTGATTATATGTCACTGCCAAGGAATCTGCCCACAGGTTCAAATTCCAACCTTTCTTGCTGATTTTTAAGCCCCTTTCCATTTTAATTTGGCCTCCCTGTACCTCTCTAATCTTGTTTATGGATGATTCCCACGCTACACCCTCTGCTCTAGACAAGGCAGTTCCTCTGAGATCCTGTAGAGGCTGAGTTCATTAACTCACCTGAAATCCCTTCTCCCTTTCGTCTCTTCATCCTCTAGGGAACCTCCCTTCCTTTGGGATCACTTCTTTATGTACAGTTGGCTGTGGACTGTAGGCTTCATTCATCCTATCTGGGCATCTATCAGCACTAAACTTCTATAGCATACAATCCAGTTTTCTTATCCCTGTAATGTAAGGCCCTGGTAATTTCACATGTTAGTTTGCTTCTCTGTTGAAGTTAGTGCCCCATAGAAGTCTTTGGTGTCTGGAATAGTGGTGGCTGGATTCTAGAAGCATCATATAGACCAGTTACAGGCAGTCTTCCCCTCTACTTGGATCCTTCCCCCAGTCCTGTTTTATCCAGAGGAAATTTCATTGATGCATCCTTTAAAAAGCAGTTTGAATTTTATCTTGTCTGTGAAGCTTAGCTCCAGACTGAAAATTAGTTTCCCCTCTTCTCTCCCTCCTGCTCCTGCTGCCTCTCCATCCTCTTCTTTTTCTATATGTATATATGTATGTGTTTATATTTATCATGTATTTGAATATTTGGGCATACCAAGTCATAACATTTTTCAAATTATAAAATGATGCATCTCCAGTGATGCTTATAAGGAAGCAAGCAGGTCACTTTAATATTCCTAAGTTCCCACCATGCCCAGTGTAATTATTAGTCAAGTCTTGAAAAGATTTTGTGGGGAAGAGGAGTTCACATCTGTATCCACAGAGTCCCATTAGCATACCGCAGCAGGAGGAGCAGGGCGAGCTCATAAGGGAATATGCCCGTCACCTGACAGAAGCAGGTGATGAGATCTCTCACCAGATTAAAAAGGTAAGGGCAGCAACTCATTAGGAAACACAGAGATGTCTGCTTAATTACTTGAAAAATGTCTGAGCCAGTACATTTTATGACACCTGGAGGGTATAAACATGCCCATAAATATAATTAATTTTCTTTCTTCATTCATCGCACCTGTATGGCCTGAAGGAAAAGAAGTCTAATGAAAGTACAATCAGCACTTCATGCTGGACTTCGCAATTCATTGGGGGTAATAGTCAGAAAATGAAATACCAAATTTCTCATCAGTTTGTGGGAAGAAATGTGTTTGGAGAAGTGTAGCCCAGCAGTGGAATTATTCCCATGTCAAATTCTGATCAATGATCCTTCAGCTTTATTTCCAGAAAGAGCTTAAATCTCTTTATAGATATATTAAAATGTATTTAATACTCATAAATCTCTGAGGGGAACTCAGAACTAGATATTATTGTTTTCCTGGAGGAGAGCACTATATGGGAACTCAAAGGCTTATGGGAATCAATCAAATCTGTGAAGCAAGAAACTTATTTGCTCTCTATTGCAGCAACATGACCACACATTCTGCCACAAATCTTTCCACCAACAATATTACTGTTTCTTTTTAAATAAA